>JAQGBY010002077.1:0-24939 GCA_034698785.1 Mycogona germanica | reverse complement strand
ATTTTCACCAGTACCCCGAGCCAAAGCCCGCGCCGAGAATCGAACCCGGGACCGCCGAACCGCAGTCCGTCATAAACCAACTGCGCCACGACGGGTATGATTTTTCCCATTTTAATCATATTCTCTAAATGAAATTTTTATACAGCCATGAAAGTGAAATATCAGACAACCCTGATTATTAGCTCTACGCCTTCGATTTATTGATGTAAAATTGATAGTTCTTGATTTCAAAATTATGTTATTTATATATTGCATTTCCAGAATTTCTCCAGAATGCCTCAGAAATAGTTGGATTTATGGGCTATATGAGGCGGTAAATTTAATAGTGGTGCAACTTGGGGTTTTCTCGAATTGAGAAACAAGAGATTTTACTGTAAGCGCTAGAATAAATTCCAGCGCGTGAAATTCGATACGGCGAAATATTGAATATTTCTTTGCGATTTAATCATTGGTTATTACAATTCGCACGTACTCTTCAGAAGCTATTTATAGATGCTGGTGGATCTTTCGCTTACAACAACCTTGTATAAACTTCGAGCAAATATTCAAAACGTTAGCGAAACGAATTGGTCGATTTGGAATTTCTTCCAATAAATCTTTTTGTTTCTCACTTAAGTGAACACCCGACTCCTAATTACGAAACAGCGGTTCCGTTCACATATCCAACTTCTGATGCCCTCTGTCGGCGCTATAGAAAATGGCATACCGAGATTACATTTTTGGCCATTTGGCCATAACTAAAAACAAATCATAAAATCGAGTTACACCGCCTCGTGTGATCTCAGTTGCCACTGACGCTGCCACCCAACCCCACCCCCGTTCCCTCCACGGGGCACTGGGGCAGCCTGAGCCAGCTCTCCCGACAAGCTCGTCGTGGTTTTCGGTCGGGGTTCTCCGCACGGGATTGAGGTGACGGACGTTCTGGCGCGGGTTCATGGAACTCGGAACGGGTTTTATCGATTGGTTGCGGCTGCAGCAGTGGCGGCGGCGACGGCGGCGACGACGTCTGCTGCTGCTGCACTCTGCCAAGTACTGTATACGGTGACGTACGTGGCCCCACCGAAAGTGAGTTTCAATACAGATGGTGGCGCCACGCTCACCACTTCGGGCTAATCTGTTCGCCAAAAGCATGTGACGCCACGAACGTTCATTGGCTTTATGGTTTGCCGGATATAGCGGGCCATATGTGAAGAATAGGCGTTTGTTGGGTGAAGAATATATTTTGTTGGACGGACTTCGGCCGGTACAGGTCGCCACCGTCCACAGGACGATGATGCTGAAATGCAACTACCTTTCAATTCTATCAAATCTTTTACTGTTATAATTTGTCTGATTCTTATTTGTATAATTTCTAAATTATTTTTAGAGGATATTTTCTAGTCAGTGAAATTATTTTGTTTGGGAAAAATCATGCTGGAAATACAGCACACCGAGTACGATGTTTGAACAACAAACAAAAAAAAAATGCTAGATAGGTAGCACGATGATCCGACAGTTAAAGTGAAATACAAAATTGGTATTTTGAAAAATCTCGTTGACTGACCACGTTACTCTCCGTCATAATTCACGAAAATTTTAATTAATTACGATTTAGATCTACTTACAGGGTCACAAGAACGTTCATGTTCGAAAGGGACGGTGCTAATGAGCACGACTGCAAGTTGTTTAGATTATTTTTAAAGAATATTTTCTAGACAGTGAAATTATAATGTTGGCAAAAGAAATACTGATTGCTGTCTGAGTCTTGTTTTTATAATTTCTTGATTTTTATAGACAGAGAAATGATGATGACAGAAATCCTGCTTTCAAACCATAACATTTTTCGCATTTATACGTTGATTAAATAATTATTTCTGCTTATTGCGTCGTTGCTTTTCCGAATTTCAAGCATTGAATTTTTAAAAAGTCATCGTATGGAATAACCAGACATAAACCAGGCAATAACTTAAATCTGATGCTGGTATAATTTCTCAATTCAAATGTATTTTTCAAAAAAGAAATTAATTACCTTGTTTTCTCAATAGAGAATTTAAGATTACTTTCTTTATACATCAATAAAAGTAGCTGATGAAACAAACCTACATTTCATTCATTCAGGGCGTAATGAAGGAAAGCGCGCAAATAAAGGCGCCTTATCGGTTCACGAATCAAAATATGAACGAAAATTAGCTACTGCCTTACCTTGCATTAACTTTGAAAATCACTATTATGCAATTCTATATAGTCCAAAAATTATTTGTTTTCCTTACTCATATGTAATGAGAATGGTTTTGATAGGACGTCTGTGTGATAGTAAATCGGAAATGGTGGATTCGGGACAGCGCCGAATGAAAGACGAACCGAGTGACGAACCCGTCGATATTACTGTCGATACACTGGGCCGGCAATCCAAAGATCCATGGTTCAATTCTCGGCCATTTCGAAACTGTATTTTTCGCGATTACCAGTTCTAATTAAATAATAGAAAAATATTATTATAAAAAACGAGTTCGCCACTAGGTTCGTCTATCCCGGTCTATTCAGGTCTATCTCGAATTCACCATTTCCGATTTACTCATATGTGTTGTTCAATTTGCATTTCATGCTGCAAAAAGACATGGGAGGTTGGCTTGATGAATCTGCGTGGTCTTCATTGGTCACGCGCCAATCTCCACCAGGGGCGTGTGTCCCTGAACATACCGGACCAACTTTAGCAATATCTTCGCTGTATGGAATGGGTATTAATCTGATTGGCCCCCACGTCTCGGTGATTGACATTGCGTGTGTTTGTTCTGTACCTTACCCGTGTATCCGGCTTGGGTCCAGTCTTATATATATCGTGCGTGTCAGTTCCTCGCGGCTAATTAGTGTGGGAAACCTGGCGGAATTCTTAATTAGTGATGCGGCGAAAATACGATTATTTATTTATAGCGGGTGTGGGCATGTCGAGGAGGATCAGTTGACGAGCGGTGAATAAAACGCGGAAAATGTTGGCCCGTGCTAGTTATCCAGTGGAACGTTTGTCATAAACAATCCAGTGAATCCAGGTACCGGACGTTTCAAACAACGTGAATCTATTTAATTTCATAAGAATCTGTAGCAGCTATTTTAAAATGGACACCTTTTGAGGTACTGAGTGTTCCACAGTCATCATTTTCAAATATAGTTTTTAGGTGTTAAAAATTGAAAATATTCTGTCAGAATAGAGTTGCGTCGAGAATGAGACGAGCTGCCAGCCCAGCTGCTGCTCGCTTTGTGCTCACCGATGGTTCTGAATAAATTAGATGAGGTAATTGCTACTGCTGTTCCGAGATAAGTTTGACTACTATATCGGTTGTTCTGCAGAATTTAGGTGAGTATGCTAAGCGTCCACCAGCTGAAGGGGGGAAAAGTAGACAGAAGTGGGTCAGTTGCCAGTTCCCACAGGTGACAACGTAATGTCGTCAAACGTTTTGACCGGCTTTGCGTTGACTGACTTTCGAAATCAACGAGTTACACACATGTCATTCCTCCCGTTTCTAATATATTCTTTGAAATTGCCGGTGTCGATGCGAGTTTCGCTGTAATCACTGTTTTCTCATTATCTCATAAGATGGCGTGCGCTGCCATTTTTCTTGAGCGCGCAAAATCTTGCTTGCCTACATTTTTACCTGTATACTCTGAGTATATACCAACGGTATAATTTGATCGTCCAATAAGAACACGCTTGAAAATATTTGGAATTTTGATTGTAGTTGACAGGTTGTTACGAAATTAAGTTCAGTTTTCGTGGACATCGCACTAACGAAGATCGCTGTTGAAATGCCAATCCAATTAAATACATAATAATAATTCATCGTTAATAAACATTAATCTACGTGTATGTTGACTATTTTTGTTAATACATAATAAAAGCTGGTGAAAGTCGGTGGCCGTACTTTTTGATCACTCGAATGTTAGATGCGTCGAGTGGTTTATCTCTTCAAATTGGTCATGCGGATTGATTTACGGATTGATTGCACTGAGGGGTCTAGTGAACTTATCCAACCAATCATATCTGTCGTTTTTAAGCGTCAGTTTTCTTGCTTCCACACGAACCAGACGAACTTATTTAAAAGAGTATCGATTAAATTATACATTAAATAAAATATGAACCGAAACGCTCGATCATTAATTGATTTACTCTGTAGTTGCCGCCAATTACGCTTCACTGTTCTTCAAAAGGCTGTGATTATTTTAATGCCTGAAGTCGTTGACCCCGTATGAAATTTACACATCCAAGTTTTATTGTTTACGAATAAGTTCATTAGTCAGAAAAAGCAAGCCGGTTTTTCAGAGTTTCTTCACATTCACATCTTATTCGCCAACCTGCTCCTGCACACGGTATTTGCATATAGAAAGACAACTCGGAATTGGTAATTTCTGTGGCCGAAAAAAAAAAAGTGGTGAAGCATATCTGTCTTTTTCGCATTTTTCCGTCTCCTTGCTTCAACTCACATTTCATTTTTCTCTTGAATATTATCCATTATTGTTTCCATTATTCATTGTTGTTTCTTTCTCCACTTTCGTTTTTCTCTTTCATAATTTTTGAAATCACGGGTACGAGCTGTACAGAATATAATAAATTTGAAGATAACGCCATTCATTTTGCACAGCGCCACCTGCAGACATTTTCTCAAATGTCGTGCATTGTGTGTGAGAAGATTTTTTTAACGGGAAAGAAATTGTGACTGCCGTAATTTTAGCGTCAAGCTGCGTGTTTCACTAGAAACGAGACAATCATACACTGTATCTTGGCAAACGGTATCGGACTATTTCTCGCCTTAACAGGGAAAATCTACGTTGTATTGATCCCGTTCGAGAGTCTCGACAATGAAACCTAGTTAAAACGTGGTTGGCGCTCAAGAATGTCGAGTCCTCTCACTCAATGCTTTTTTGGACAGTTCAACCTATCCCGCAGGGCAGGAGAACGACCGCCCACGCATTCGCAGATACATATAGCGCCCCCTGGTGGGCAGCGTTGTGGAACTCGCGTCCCCCCTATTTCCTATTTGATGGCTGTTTGCACGCTCGGCATGGTGATGATGGAAAGGAAGCGATGCATTACTAACCGCTCGTACTTAAGCGTCGCAAATTACCAGAGCCACCCCCATAATCGCCTCCCCATCAACCAGGATATCAAAATCATTCCATTAACTTGGAACTGGAATTCCGCGTCCTCATTAACGCCCACTCAGCCCCTCCCCCTTCCATCTCCGACATCGTGCAGCGCTTCCTGAGACCTACTCCAAAACGAGGCCATATTTTCTAGACTCTCATGAACGACATTTTAATGAGTCATACAGCCGAAATATGAAAATCTGAGAGCAACTGGTTTCAACATTTATTTATTTTCTTTATATATTAAATGTGGAGGTTTGGCAATCTGTGAACGATTTGGCAGGAGGATGTAATGTTGAGGCGGGGCTATGATGACTAAAGATCTTGGGGGAGTAATGGTTTTGGAGGCCAGTTAAAACCAAAAATTCTAAACTACTGGTAAATATGTAAGGTCTCTCTATCATATGAGCATGTTAAGATAATCTGAACTTCTTCAAGCAGTCCGGGGAGCATACGAGATTTGTCATTAGAAACAATGACTTTCAGAATAAAAGAAAAAATATATATATTCATTACTTGACTGAGTTTCCGTTTTAGGGAGGGTCACATTTTTTTTGCACAAGACAATAAGTAATGTCTTCATTTTTGCAGGTCCCTGGTTTTAGCAAAATAGCCCCACAGTTCAAACGATTTCCGCACGGCTCAGTTCAGCATTTTGTTGATTGGATGCCCCAAACTTGGTTGCGAAGTTAATCCGCCTTTGCGTGTTCGGAATCTAACGAAGTGAGCGACATTTTAAAACAACATTACCACACTATGATACCACGAAAGCTGAAAAACGTCCCAATCAACATGTGTAGTAGATTGGGATTTTACTATTGGTTTAGCAGGATGCGAAAATGTCTATGCACAAGAAGAAAGTAGCTGTTTTATTTCTTTAAAAAATGGAATGCCGAATATATCGGGTTCGATCATTTGGTCAAATTAGTAAACCCTATAAGAACCATGAGTGTCGCTAAAATTTGTTAAAATACCTTAGAGTTAACCCCTGATTATTTAGTTTCGCTTTAAATTCCGTGTTTCAATTTTGAAATGGTCCTTGCCACATAGCTTTTATATACATGCACCAATATTAAAAGTAGTTTTGTTTATTCCCCGTACAAATTTAGTCGGAACACTTCGCGTCAAAACTTAAGGTACTTTCGTTCAATTCATGTTTGTTCTAGTTTTGTGTAGCTTCTAAGAGCCGATCGATCACATCACGAATAAATTAATTTCGATACGATCTTCATCCTCCAGGGTGGCGCGTGTCCATGCCCCAGTGTGGGCGGATCGTTTCGATGGTCGTTAGCGCGCTAGCCTAGCGAAGGAGTGCTGCAATTAATTATCGGATTGCGCGTTGAGAGAGCTTTTGCCCGGGCACCGCCTTTCCACCCCTTTCCAACAAAAATCGTCATCCCTACTCCAACGACCAGACCCACCCGATATCGCTCACGTTTTGTAGGCGCTATTAGTGACGCCAAATTTTATGTTAACGTTTATTTCAAATTTCTTAATCGTAATAGTTTTTTTCATGTCGGGGGAAATTTGTTATCTCATTTTTTTACATTTTCAATCACTGTAATCACTGCAGAACAGGCGCTTCTGTACCCCTTGGTGTTTATTATATAATATATTAAAACTTAATTTAGTATACTTATATATCAGCATTCTAAAATTGAAATGGCACCTTTTCGAGCTCAACATGCGCAATGGCCTGAAGAGAGAATGTCACGAAATATTAATGGTTCAATTCTTTGATAAATTGAAGTTTATATGATAAAATATTAAAAATCATCCAATGATAATTCAAAAAATAATAATGACGATATCATATGACCTATAATTGCGCAATATATTGTGCAGTTTGATCGATGCACCGACGAATGCAGTGTGAACCACTTCATCTCTGTCCGATGTTTTCCATAAAAGCGTGTGAGATGCTCCATAATGTGTTTCGAGATTATTGACCCGTACGCGTATCGAATCGCCGCACGGCTAATATGAAATTAGGCCTGTCCACATGAAAAAATATGGGAAGGTTTTCCCCACAGACGTTGCCATAGTAACCAAGGGTGCGTCTTTTAATAATGCAAATGCCACCAGTGGTAAGGGGCTAGTAAATTGTCGATGACCTAATCCTCCTGAGACCTCTTAGTCAATCGTGTCCTCAGAACTTATTAACTTATCGTTATTGTTTACATTTATGCACCATCCATATGCCTTGTATATCGCGCGGTCCTAATTTAAATTAGGGTGCGACATATATTTTTTAAAATATGCGTGTCAGCAAGACTTGCATGCTGTCTGCAACCGCGCTAGTGATGATTAGTCGTTGTTTGACATGTAAGATTGTACCCCAAAGAGGCTTCTGGTTAGCATTTGCCCGCGCTTTCATGTTCCGTGGCGCGCACTTGTGGTTCAAGTGGACCACCCGCGCGATCTGAATCTAATTGACAAGACGTTTAGAAAAAATACTGTTTGCGTTATGTAATTAATTGCATGTTGCGGATTAAACGACGTCATCTTGCCTCTATATACGAAAACAAACGAATCGATTATTCGTTTTGCTTCCTGATTGCCATTTGTAATGGCCAACAAGCGTTGTGGTCATGTTAAAGACTCCACTGTCTATATGTATAAAAAATGGAACTATTCTTAAAGAAACTCTTATTAAATCAGTTATTAAGCTGTTAAAGTGCTGCCCACTTTCCATCATGAATATGAGCAAATAGAAATTGAAATATTTCAAATTAAAGATGTGACGAGTTTAAAAAGAAATCAATATTCGTCCTAACATATTAAAGAGCACGACCTAGCTAGAAACTTCCAGTTGCCAAACTGGTTCAGCACACTACAAAACACAGTATTTCTGACTTGAAATCTTGTTAGTGGAACCGCAAAGAAATGTTGGATTGAAAACGCCACCAAACACGCGTCCGGCCAAAAACACTCCCATAATGTACGACGCACGCCATACTTCCGACTCGTTTGTCATTTTACGATCTTTCTGGGAAATGTCGTAATTCTGGTTGGCCCGGCCAGGCCCTCCTCCCCCGTTCGTCCCACACCGTTCAAGTCACACTGCGTACTAAACTAATAACCCCCTTTTCAACCCCTTGATCGATACGTGTGGCGTGCGTGGTAGGTGGCGCTGCGTTCAACGCATCCACAAATTATTACATCCCCCCACCCCCCCATTTCTCGCGTTATAGCGTTCTTCAAGATGACATTGAGGAGTTTGCGAAATTACACATCCTACTAATACTGGCAACGTGAACGCGCAAACGAAAATACGGCTATTTGTAGGATGAATTTAATTCTCCCGTTTGTTAGACAGGCTTTCTCATTGTGAAATGAAAGTAACAATTTCGGATTGGCGTTACTCTCCGCAATGGACGAGATGTCTGTCACTGATCCAGCCCTTTAGGAGTATCGCTAAGAGTTTGAGAAGCTGTCTCAGCTGATTACCATATGACCATCTCAACTCGACTTGTGGCGTACCACATCAGACTTAAAATCCTCAAGGTATTTTATATGAAAATGAGTCTTGAGAACTCTTTTCGGTTTAAGAGTTCGGTTTTCGGTTTAAGAGTTTTAATCCTGTTTGAATTGAGTACCTGAGTACCGGTGACTACATCATATTTTGAGGTTAAGAGTGACTGACGCTGTTGTATCTCATCTTTAAATTACATTACAAATTTCGAAGTTGATCGCAGTGGGTACGTTCAATTCTTTCGTTGAAATTCCCTGTTACAGTGGTGACCTTCTGCGCTTGCATTAGAGATCTCAACTGTCATTGAAATTGTGGGAAAGCAGGCTTAATTAATAAAACACATAAGACGAAAATGCAAAAATTAATTATAGTTTTATTGTTTTTTCGCGGCCTCAACTGCCCATTAGTTTGGACTTTTTTCCAATTTCATGTAATTTTTGTACTGTAACACCTAGTGAATATTTATCATTTTGCGTATATTTTCGCGATCTTGACCATTAACATCGTTCCGATTCGGCGATTTTTATGAGCATTTTCGTCTTGTGTGTTTTATTTGCTCGTGAACTTTCAACAAGCGTCTTTGTTTCATGTGCCAAGCACACTTAATCTTAAGAATCCATTCTCGAATGGAAATTCACCCATCTTATGTGAGATTCACACTTATTAAATGAGCTCAAGTATTATAGTGAAACGAGGGACTTTTTAATCATTTTTCGGGTCGCTGCCACGCACAAGAAAAGTCAACTACGAGACCGGTCAAGTACGAGAAATTCGTTTTTGCCGAAACTGCGGATTTACTTCCCGCTACAACTACGCAATGAACCTAACGTAACCTAATCTAGCCTAACTTAACTTCAGCATATTTTAACTCACCTTTACGCACTAAACGCACAAAAACCATATGTAGTGTGGTGCACCGCTTCTACTTTATATATTTAGGAAGGAGTAAATCCGTATCTTCGGCAAAGGGGAATTTCTTGTACTTGACCGGTCTCGTAATTGACATTTCTCGTATGTGGCCGATCCCCATTTTTGGATGAGTTTGAACGACAGATCGGAAGACGGTAAAAACTTAATTGATTAAACTCAATTGTGCTTAACGATTTCGAATGTGCTCAAGAGGTTGCGTTGTACTTTTAAGACTTAACTTTAAGTTGTTACTGTTAATTTTAATAACAAGCAGTGGTGGTGAAGCCCAAATGTGCGTCGCTATAATCGTGATGTTTTCCTAGGCAGCCGAGGTTAGGCAAAATTTCCAGGTCGCCTTCCTGGGGGGTTTTAATATGTTAAATCAATGGTGAACCTCCTTAACAAACATTTTTTATAATCGTGATGCGACACCAAAGAATTTGGATATTGCTTGCGAAATACACTTCCACTTTGGTTGCAGTGCAGGTTGAACAAGTCGCGTCTGTTCTTCGAAGTTTCATTGACCAAATCGGTCCCCCCTCAGACGCTCCCTCCTCAAAGCAACTTTAGATCCCTCCTGTCAGATTTTACACATCTGTTAACTCGCGCTGCCCGCGTCCATTCATAGTTTTTATCGGCCATTGTGATGTGAGCCGCGTAAAGGGGGAGCTGCGTCGATTCCACCTGAGTCAGTTGAGCACTGACTTCACAAGAGAGCCCCGTCGGCGGCGCTCAAATTCAATTAGCGTTTCCGGTCTGCGGTCCTGTAATATGGTATGGGTTTATACTGTGTTGTCAAATCAATTATGGGATGCGTTTTGATGAGGCTGGCTGCGCATGCATCCATGTAATGAAATAGACAAATGTCAAACGTCACATGATGGTTGGCATTTAGATGCTGATTTTCTACGTAATCGTTCCCCCGTTAGTTTTTGAATAGTTGTTGAATAGTTTTTCCAAATTTTTGTAATATGGCTGTGGCTTTTACAAATTTACCCAACTGTGCAGTTCAAGGTTCACCGAATCGATTTACGCTCGTGATGGTAAAAATATACAATCAAATTTGGAAAAATAAATTGGAATTGATATGGAAAACGAAAACTGATTTTCGGATGGTGGTGTACAGCTAGCTCATCTACACGGTTTCAGTTATCATAAGCAAGATGGCGACGCAAGTTTGCCATCGAAGAACAATTTAAAAAAGTTGACACATGAAAAGGGACAAGCGCAGAGCCTCGTAGACATATGTACGCACGGCTTTTGTGCCGCTCGTTTGTAGTGATCCGCGACGCATAGTTCGGGGATCGCCTGTAGGTGGCGCGCACGGAAACAGAACCTCCACTCGCAGCTGCACCTCACCATCCACACACACAGCATGTGCATGCAATGCAGCACACACACACTCAAACGCTTTTCTATTATTTGCAGAGTGAGTGCGGAGACGGCTACGGACGTGGCTGTTAAAAATGTAGGGGTGTTCTGCGACCGTGTTATGTGTATATACGAAATGCTTTTTGAATCCTGTGTATAACGGTTTATCAGCTTCCAGTTTTGTGAATTTTATCAGTACGGTGCCGAAAATCATTGAATTCAAATTGAACACGCTGACGGGAGTGCTTCCAAAATTCTACGATCGTCGGACAATACAAGAAGTGTTGTTTTTCGAATTTGTCGCGGATGAAATACTGAACAGCGAACTAATTGGATAAATTTATTATTCGATCGACGGCAGGTGGCATGTAGTCGGCATTCAGGGGAAAAGTAGGATCACGACTATAAAAGTAACTGCCATAACGTGTTTCGCGAGGTCGGTTGTTCTCCCCCCCGCCCCCTCCGACAACAACCGGAAGTTGCAGTTGCTGGTTTTGATAAAATTTAAAAAAGTCTCGCGTCACTGCGTGTGTGTTTCGTTAAGGCTCACACGCGTGGTATAGTGTTGGTGGTCAGGTGCTGTTGTTGTGTTGTTGGTCAGCGTCGTTCACGGTTGAACGACTTGTCGAATGGAATATTTTATTCGAATTTTTTGAAACGCGATTTGGATCTTTTCGTGCTTCGTGCGGTCCACTCTGGAGGCGCGACTAGGCGATATTTTTCCGATGCCTCCGTGTTAGTCGCCTTGCTGGAATCAATCGTCCGTTATTTTTAAGCGATTTTTTGTGTCCGCTGGTGGTGGTGGTGGCGGCCTGTAGTGCCATGTTCGAGGTTTGACCCCGTCTGTGCCGCATAAATGTGGTATGTAGTACGGCGTAACATACACGCGATAAATGGCCAACCGTAGTCGTTCTATTCGGTTAGTTCTCCATAGTTCATCATATACTGTGGTACATTGGATATATCCACCTGACTTGTCGGTTACTGCGGTGTGGTCTTCTGCTTTGGTTGTGAGTGTTTGTTTTTGGTATTTTTCTTTTCTTCGCCATGCACATGTATGTCGTTTTTGTATAGCGGGTGCTCCTCTGAATACGCAATTGATTCGAAAATGCGGATGTTTTCTATTTGTGGGGGAGGGGGAAACTAAGTATTGCTTGCTGTCATGTGTGTACGTGTATGGGTCTTTGGGTCTAAAAAAGAATAGCGCTATCGGTGTGTGTCACCAGGGTGAGTTCAAGTTTTCGGGTGTTGGGATATGGTATAGGTGTGTACTGACATTCGGTACTGCTCCTTAATTTGAATTGTTTGCCTCCAGGTGAGGCGGCGATTTTCTAAGCACGCCTTTTTAGGTAGATCCGTGGAGCGTTTGTAATGCGAGTCTCGGTTACCGTTCGCAAAAATCAATTATGGATCCTGTCAACATAATGATTTGTGAACGTGCCCTCACTTGCCGAACGAAAATCTTGATTCAATTAATTTTTTTCGTCACATTTAATTTCAATTAAAGTCCATTTGTCGAAAATTGGACATAATTATTACATAATGATTTGTGAACGTGCCCTCACTTGCCGAACGAAAATCTTGATTCAATTAATTTTTTTCGTCACATTTAATTTCAATTAAAATCCATTTGTCGAAAATTGGACATAATTATTACTCATTTGAAATTAACCTTTCAACTCGAATTTCAATAAAAATGCTGTTAAAAATGAGGTGTATACTTAATTTTAATTAGACCTTTCGATTCAGATTTTAATTATTGGATTGTTGTGTCGTTGCAGTAGAATGTACAGAGTAGCGAATTTGAGCGACAAATACATTATACTATCTCATTTGATTTAAATTTTTATATTAACTTTTTTGGTAATTTGTTTTGACATTGCCATCCTAACGATTACACTGTACTGATATTGTTGCTATTTGTAAAAAGCTCAAATTGTGTTTTCCGTTCAAAATCGTAATACCTAGCTGGTCTGCAAAGCAATTTCTGACCTACCCTAAACACTATTGGGTCCATAAAACCAAAAATCGAGATCAAACCGATTTCCATTGTAAAGCTGTGTTAACTGCGACGTAAAATTGGCAAAAATCTTATTATTTGAGTTGGACCCATTTCTGAATTGCACATGTATGCGCACGTTGCTCATTGGGGCCAGCAAGTTGACCAACTTAGAAAAGTGCCCACTCAGCGCCTCATTTTTATAGTTTCTATGTTTATTCTGATTTTAGGTAATCCTTACGTAGTCCATCCGAGCCGACCCACCGTTCCGGCGCACCAACCAGCCCGTTCCGGCAACGACATTCCGAACGAACACATCCGTGAACCGCGACCGAACGAATCGAACATATCGAACTAGTCTTATTTCATTCGAGCCGGGCTTTGCCCGCTCAGTCGTAATTACAGTGACTTGACTCGTGTGTTCTACCCGCTATACCGCACATGCGCCGCGCCGGATAATTCTATTCGGCGTTTTTTCCCACCTTATAATGAGGATATCCTGGGTGCGCACGACGCTGCGGCCCAGTCCTTGCTGTCGTCCGTCGCCGCCCGAATCTCTCCTCGGCAGGATCAGCTTCTGAAGCGTCGCTCTCATCCCTCGGTAAGTCTCCTAAAACATCTCGTATATTCATTTTACAAGTGTTTTTGTTTAGATTTTGGTTGCATCATTGCTCCCCTCAATGGAGATTATCAACAGGATTTAAAATAGCGAAATAACTGGAAAAACAATTACAAAATCCATTCAAGGGAAATATAATAATACATATTAGAAGTCTACCTGATCGAATGTGCCTGACAATCTTAAGATGAAAATAAGATTTTCTACAACCGTTTCTTTTTAAATAGGAAGAGTATATTAAAATAATTTATTAAAACTGGAAAACAGTAGTGATGTCCGATAGTCCGATTTGGAATGTTTGTTGTTGACAGTCTAACAGTCGAAAGCTCGTGTGTTTTATGTACTCTGTAACTGACTGATTAAAAGTATCTTACTATCGGGCATCACTTTGCTGTTTTCCAGTTTTTTGGAAATAAGTTTAATTTTCGTTTCTTTTTATTATTATTTTAATTTTGAAACATTTGTGTAATTTGAACAACCCAACGATTCATGAAATTGATACTATATCGATTCCTCCAACCTATTTTTCTGAAAATACCAAGTAAATATCAAGTAAGACGACTAAAATGACTAAACATTAAGTGGCATCATTAGTGATGACTTTGTAGTTACAATTAAGGCGCCTCGATTTACAATTTTTTACATTCTTTATTTGATCGTTGATTCTTGCATGATGGTGTACAGTTATCGAAAATAATCACCTCTCATCAACATAGTGTTATTTTTTTTTTTGGAAATGAAGAAGACTACGCAATTGACAAATTCGACGCAAGTGCCAAATGATAAACTAGTCATTTCCCCCTCATTTAAAAATAATAAAAATGGGCCCCGAGGGTTGCTGCTCACCTAAATTCTCCACCTCGGGCACAGTCGGTGTCTGGTATTCACGTAACCTGAGGGAGTTGAGCATTGGTGTTGGTATTTGTGCGTGAATTTTGTATGGATTGAATAGTCTAGTAGACGAACGACAGCGCCGCCGCCGCCCGCAACGCCGACGTTTTTCGGCACTCTTTCCAAACGCGCGCTCTCTTTATTAAAAGGGAGTTTTTAATATTCCGATCAGGTTCTAGACGAGAGTGGAGGAGTGGTGGGGAGAGGTGGAGAAACGGAGCCGACAGGTTTTCGCCCTCGTTCTTTTTTTGTTGTTGGTTTTTACGTTTGCCCCCCACACGCGATGGGCCACCCTCTTACGAACGGACGAGGGTGAACACATAGGTCTGAATTTCCCGAAACCGTCTCGAAATAAATATTCGGATTGACAAATCCTTCATTTGAAGGCCTGTAAAGAATGGGCCATGTCTAATCAGGCGAAGTGAGTTGATTTTGATGTATGGATTTGATTAACTGTTGAAATACTACACGGCTCTGTCCCGTGTTTGTACATCGTCGACTTTTTACATATTTTTCGTGTGGTTATTTTAAGGCGCTGCCTGTAGTAGCCTTCACTCGATTGATATGTATTATTGTTGTTGAAATACTGTTTATCAACATTAATAAACATAGTTAAAATCGTATTCTGTATTAAATGTAAAAAGGAAAACCAGAAGCAGAAGATTCCTTGATTTGATTTGGTTTAGGATAATGCAAACAAACCCCCCCACCAACGGCAACCTTTTAGAGAGACATCGCATAACTGTCGTAAAAAGGAGCTCTAGTCGTAACACATCTTTGGAAATTGCCTGATAAATTGGGAAGTCATACCAAATCCAGTGGCACAACGGGTAGGCGTTGAACGTAAATTCGCCGACGACACAAGTGGGTTTGGATTATTGGGTGTGGGTGCGGCCAGCAGACAACTCGAGTAGTTTTTTTTTGTCGTTTTGAGTCCCACACCTCGTATATCCTCCTTGGACCTTGGCGCTTTAGAATGCACCTTGATGCGATTTACGAGGGAGAGGCAGGTCAAGGAGGATCAACTGGAGGCGTTGACCTTAAATCAAAGATGGAATTGCACGTAGTAGTAGTCGTATCCGAATACGCACGCAAATATATTGCCGCACGTCCGCAACTATTGGTGTTTTGTACAACTTAAAATCGAAGACCGTTGTTGTTGGGGATCATTTAAATTATGTGCCTCTCACATAGTGCCTAAGCACTGAGAGGGGTACAGAATCTTCCTGTTGTGATATACACTTCAGTGAATTAAAAAAATATTAAGTGTCAGACGCACTGTAGCGAGAAATGAGTGTGATTTCAGTGCTCACCTCTCAGGAGGACATTCGGTCAAAGCTTACTATGTATGCCCTGCCTCTGTGCTCTAATAGCCAAACGTAGTCCTTTTTAATGTCGATTCTCGACTTTGCGGTCTCCACCTCTCCTTTCGCCTCTCGCCCCAAAGTCCCCACCGTCCGAGGAGTGTCCACTTTCACGTCCAGACCCTTTTGTCCGCACGACTCCGACCATTTGTGACATGCTCTGTCTCGCGAGTTGTAACCCGCTGGTACGGGGGGGGGGTGACATGTAGGTGGCTGGTCGTTGCTGGGTGGGTAGCGACCCGTTTTTGGCAGCCTGTCTCCGCTCTCCCTCTCTCTCTCTTTTCACCTTATACCGCCCCCATCCACCCACACGAACACGGAAATATTGTTGCGATTATCGTGGGCGAGAAATAAATGTTGTGGAGCAAATCAGTTAAATGCGCCTGGCCAAAAAAGCACAAAAGAAAAAAGACAATTATGTGTGGCGAGAAAGAGAAAGGGGCACCGTGCACCAGTGTCGTCCAAAAAGATACAAGAAATTCCAGTCTCTGGTATATGTGGTGATACTTGAGTGCAGTAACCAGGACGGCTCATGCTACTAATCAAAAAAGCCATGTATAAATTTGTGGTATAAATTCTGCGTTGCTGATCACTAGTATCGCTGCCCCTTATACGCTCGCAATCACTGTTTGCAGCGCTTGGACGATTTTTTAAAAATTTATTTTTATTTCGTTGTTTTTTTGTTCAGATTAGTTTTAGTTGTGTCGCATTATAATTTTAAAGTAATTCGGTGTCTCCTGCGTGTACGTATTTTTAGGCGAACCTTTCTGATAGTTGTTTGCCGACGTTTAACCCCCTTAATCAGGGCCTCTCTGCTAGCAACCCCCAAAACCAGAGTCCCTTGAAAGAGAAAGGGGGGGGGGAGAGTAGACAACAGAAAATGAAAATTGTGCATCGTTGGACATTTTGGACTGAAGATAATATCTCTTAAGTATTCCACCGCCGCGATACCGACTCGGAAAATGTAGGTTGAAAAGCTGAGTCGTGCGTGCGTGAATGCGTGTTCAGCGCTATTCGACGTCTTTGCATTCGGTTGCTTAAACCAAGCTGTCCCGGATCGGAAATGCCTCGAACACGATCATTCGACGATTCATTAATTACAATTATTTTGACTTTAAAATAATTTTCTATCTCAGTCGACAATTTTAGTGCATAACATAACATTATTGAATAACCAATACTTATTTCTTCACGATACAGAGTATTTCAATCGATAACTGAAACAAATTTTCAGTCACCATAAGCCGCAGCATTTTTCATCATAAATTTAATCAATCAATTTGACATTCTTATCTGTTGTTGCCCCATTTCGAAAATCTGCAATTATAATTCGCATTTGTGTGAAAAATAAATTAAATGGCAACTCTGTGCAAAGCTTCAATCGATTAATTTCAAACATAATTTAGTTTTCACCAAGAAATAATCATCGTCACTAATAATAATCATAATCATTGTCAACAACAATTTTAGTGTATTCTTTCGTCAATTTCATGACATTCTATTAGCGAAAAGGTGATTGATGGTCATGGTTTAAGCAGGCTAATGTAAAGAAAAAGCAGGTTGGAAAGCGGTAGTGTGTGGTTAAGCGGGATGCTTGGTATTCAAACGACCAACTTTCTACGAATATAATACGAGCTGTGCTATATTATCAATATTAATAAGGATAATATTGGGGTAGCGTGAATTTCGGATCGGCATGACTTGGTCGAGATGCGCATGCGCAGTACATCTTCATGTAAGCGCCTCTAGGCGACGTTTATAGCCAAGAGATGATTAGGTGTACTGCGTGGACTTTGAAATTTTTAAATCGAATATTTAAATTAGGAGTAGACACTAGGCGTTTTTCCGTGAAATTCCTCGGTGGTTTCAAACCATGGATGTTTCGTTGTACAACGGATTTCTGTTTGTGGCCACATATCCCTCGGACCCCGGGCCACGCCAGTGTGTCGGTGTTTGTTGAGCACAGTTTTGGAACGAACCATAGAATTTGGTTCATCTTAATTTGTTACTAATTATAAATTTTACATTCAATCAGACAAAAGGTTACTATGTTGTTTAGTATAAATAATTAAGTCGCCTTATGACGAGCAATCTAAGTCAATTGTGAGGTTCGGCATTAACTCTTTCTTTTTGGTCTTGACATATTTTATTTTATTGCAGATCGATAGGATAACGATAATAGTCGTTTTGTTGTTGTTGTTGTCTCCGACAAACTCGTTTCGAGTTGCGACTGTCCCGTGGCGCGATATCTTAGTGTCTGCGACAATATCAATAAATTTTCAAATGTTGCCCACTTATTTATACCAGCTGGGACCCGCGTCTTGGAGAACGTCGAAATTTAAGACGTCCATTTGTCCTTCGCCACGCTATCATTTGAAAACCTTGAACGTTCCTGTGCATAAAAATTAAATCAAATAAAAACGATTTTGTCGCTTGTGTGGGTCCATAAAGCAAGATAAGAAAAATACACCAATCTGCGAATTCTTCGCGTAGACCTATTCTTGATGCGTGGTGATATTTAGAGGCGGTGCGACTGAAGAGGGGAGCAAAGTGGACTGTTGTCTAGGGAACTTGGAGCAGCTGTTGGATGGTGTCCATCAAAATAAAAATTTCCATTTTGGCGTCATCTATAGAGATTTAGGAAGCCCTCTGAGAAATACATTTTAGGGGATCCATGATGTAAATTGTGACGTAGTGAGAGGGGTGATGGACATCGCATGAGGCTATCAACTGGCAGACGTGGCCAGGCGCTGATTCGGGTGTATGCCCAGGGCGTCGTTCGCTCGACGAGGGCGTTGCACATAAGCCCTACCCCAACGTATTACTGTTTCTTTTCTGTCACGACTTCTTGTACGTAGTTCAACGCAACCGAATTTATAGGGAAGTGATCAATCATTCGGCCCGTATGCACCATGTGTTTGGGGGAAACGCGTCAATCAACGCGGAATGGTTTAACGTAATGGCGATAGCTGTTCTGTAGACTGTGCCTGCTGTGCCTGCTGGAGATATGGTAAAACGGAAGTGATATTTGTCCAGTTGTGGCATGACCGGGTCCCCACTTTTATACTTTTGCACCATGCCATACACTTGTATAAAACTGAACGTGAAAAATACCATTGTCAGTCAAATTACAGGCATAGAAAAGGATTCTGATCTGTCAAGAATTATTCGTGTGTCCACGATATATTTCTAAAGATTGTTTAATGAATTTTTTCATATTGTTGGGCTTAAAAAAATATTGATTCAAAAATTATTTATACCAAATAAAAACGTCTTCCAACAGTATCTCAATCTCTTAAGTTTGTGCTATTGTTGGAAGTCGCTTATCTTTTTAATTCGTATTCATTTATTTTAGCACAAACTTTATAATAAAACTTGGGGTGCGCGCACTATATGACTGAGCAATATACTAGTAGTAGAATTTTGTGTGTTTATTCTGGTTTATCTGAGCAGGATCGAACAACTCCCAACAGACTATGAAAAATCAAATTTGAGCTTGTGCATGTATGCACACACGTTGGTTAACATGTACTTGGTTATTTAGTGGGCTTGTGTAAGCTTATCTATTTACTATTAATTAGGAAAAATTGTGTTTGCCTATGCGAAGCGTTAGATAAACAAGAACGGCTATATTATAGTGCTGCAGGTCTTTAAAGGAACACAATTGATGCTTATTGGGAAAGACTTCGTATGGTTTCTCGGCGAGAAGTCATTGCTATGTGCAATGTTGGACTAAATAATAGGAGGCATTCCATCTTTGAATCCCAGTTATTGGTGCTTTTTGGTGGCGTTGCAGAGAATCATTTGCTCAATGCAGATTTAAAGTTGATCTGGGTTCGAATGAAACATACTTGTAGATATTTTTTGGAATATGTGCATAGTGCCTAAGCACCAAGATGGGTCCAGAGAATCCTGTAGTGATATTACACTACAGTGAATTAAAATAGTATAAGTATATCTGCGCTTCTTGCAGCGAATGGGAATTGTAGTGACCAATAGCAATGACAACTTGGTAATTACCTACAGAACCACCTAAGCAAAAGCACAAAGCCCATATCTACATGTCCATTGTATGAGTACAGCACATTGGCGTTTGATGTGACATATTACCTTTTCCAAAGATGAAGAATGTTATAGAAATCAGAACAGCTACTTTTTGATTGAGCTAGTGGCGCCACCTGAAAACGAGTGGAGTAAGCACGAATGGTTGTCTGCGATGGGGGTTTTAAAGGGGCAATCAAGAAAGTGAATCTGTGGGAAATACAAGTTATACTCGATTTGGTCACGTGATTTCAGCTAATGGTTGTGTGGGTGAGGGAGAGGTGGAGATGGAGGAGTGTGTGTGTGTGGTGATGATGATCCAACCTGGTGCTGCAATTCTCGTCTATCGATTGACAAGCGCGTTTTCCTGCATCAGATGGAATAGTAAATTTATTTCCATTCCGTGTCCCCCGACGAAGGCGTTCCCATCTGAAATTATGATGGCGCTGATGGGGGATTTCACTACGTGAACTCTACGTATCCACCAGCCGTTCGCTCCACCTCTGGCTCAGGCAGATATCGACCACCATGGACTGTTCCACTTTTTCAGTTAGCATAATTTGCTGCCTTAATTTAATCATGGCAATCAGGTGTTTTTAAATTAAGCCAATGGTGGTGTTACGCCAAAAAGAACATTTACCTCGTTCCATTCCAAGTTTGGTAAACGCTAATTTCTCTTTAATCCTCACCAGGATGCTGTCATTTGTTGGTGGAACTGAAGTTTTTCACGCAGCTTCAACGATTAACATTGAGTTTCAAATGATCGCACATCTTTTAGCTGCTTGGTCGAATAGAATTGTGTGCATCGAACAACTTTAAACCGGGAATGCAGTACAACTTGTGCTGCCCCTGGATGTTGATGTTTGGAAATCACTTCATACACGCATCAGTATTTATCTATGAGTGTCGTGCTTGAAGTGATCCGATCACGAGAGATACAGGCAGCACCGTCAGCTTTAGGAGTTTTCGACCCCACAATAACGAGCACAACCTTTAATACATGCCAGTTCTGGGCCCCCTGATGGCGCCGATAACGTGTGTCTGTTCTGGTTGGCAATTTTGAATTTCGCCTTTATTTTTATTTCGATGTTTTTGTATTATGCAAATTTTACCGGTGTCTTCCTATATGAGATATCGCTGATGCGGTAAAGATCGAAATTACACGTCTTGAGAAAACGGCATGCTACACGCTATGATATACTAACCGTCCAAAGCCTCAACATTGATCGTCGGACAGTATTTTCTGAACCACCCCCGCGTGTCTATGACTGAAAATGATATTTGTCCGTGTGTGGATATTTTTTTGGTCGCCGCCGGTCGGAAGTGACAGTACTGTTCGCCAGTGCACAACTCGTGTACATGCACAGTATATTGGGGGATTAATCCCACAACGGGGACCTTATCTATATGGACACTGACAGGCGGAATGCCACAGTGGTGGCGCATTTTCGCTCTCACTGGGAGCGGTTATCGGTGGTCAGATGGCTGTCCGTTGTTTTCTGTTGGACGAATTGAGGAGCAGGGAAGGTTGGGGGGGGGACGTTGGAGTGCTGCGTGGGATGCGGTACTGTCGTAACGGTGCCGCGGCTAATGAAGGCAAGGGATGGCGTTCGGGTGTGCACAGGGGGAAAGGAAATCAATGGCCAGGGGGATCTCCTCCGATCATCGTGGGCGATCGATAAAATTGTATCACAATCTTCCCCCCCTAGCAAAAAACCAGCGCACCCCTAAACGCCCCCGCACATACTGCCTTCACCCACCTAACCTACCTTTTCGTCTTCCTGAGAACTACAAGCTCGCTATTAGAGACCAAAGAAGTTGGAAGGTCTAGACTATATCCATGATAAACAACATCGTGTTCGTCGCCAGTTTTTGAGGTTGCGTCCAGCAGATTCCCACAAGAAATTGTTTATTCATTGACTTCGGTTTAGACTATCATTGCCCAAAATCAATTGTAAGGAGAGCTCGATTTAATCCGCATGTTCATCGCCGAAAAAATATAAATCTATCTTATTCGTACTTAGATTTTTGTGTAATTGTCTAATTCGCTACCGACAAGGCCTTTCGGAATGATTGATTGACGCGATGTGCAACGATGCGACCGAAACCGTAGGTTTCATAGATTGCTGTTCTAATCAAGAAAGTTACTTTCTCTTAAATATTTTGTTACTTGGGCCGCAACTGGAAGCAGTTCGATAGAATTCATTTGGTTCTATTGGTGTGGTGATAAGACATTACGATAAAGGTGTGTCAGCCGAGTGCTGGTTTTTCTGGGGGGGAGGGGGGTTAATATCCATGGATGTTATAAATGGGACGTGTGGGCTCATTCAGTTATACAGGAGGGGTCAATATAAATGCTGGTCGCGTACACTTCATGTCAGTGACAGAGGGTAAAGGGGGCGGGAGTGGCGATGCATGAGAAATACGGAGTCATAAGTAACCGCAAGGTTGGAGAGGGAAGCGGAAGAAGGATGGGGGATAAGAAAAGTGAGTGAATGGGAAAGGGGGATGTGTTGGAGATAGCTAGGGGAACGATATTTCGTATTCGCTATTGGGGTGAGAAAATTCTCGTAGCTCTAGAAGAAGCCTAGAACGATTTTTGTGTTGGACGCTTCTGATCAATCGATATTTGTACAAGGATGTGTGAGGTTAGACATCAGTACAGGAGGTATAAATGTGGTTCATATTTCGGTTCAAATAATTGTTGGTGAGATATAAATATCCTCTTGACGCCCACAATCCGTCGACGTTCGTTCTTCCAAAATAAAAATTAGCCACAAAAACATATGCGCTATATTTTTTCATGAATTATGTCCGGAAAATACAAATTCACAAAATTAAAATATACAAAAATCAGAGCTATTTAAATTATTTATGTTAATAAACAAGCATACAACACTTGGTATCGTTAATTTGGACGTGGCAAATGTAAAGTGTTTGGTAAGGATGCTTACTAGCTTTTTAGCCTTAAAGCCCCCAGGAGACGACCTTGTCTAGGTTTGGTCTTGGTATACCTGATATCGAACGGGTACTGGTTTAGTTCTTTTTTACTTCTTCCTGGACGAAGGTGCCTTTCATCCCGAAGGAAGGTGCGCTAAATATATTTCTGGACCAAAAAATTCCGGAAATCTCGGTTTGGATTACACACTGAAAGACTAAAGACACTCATGTCGATTTTTTGTCTTTTCCGGTAGTAATCTCAGGGCCTCGGAAGGATAAAGACGCAGAGGGTTGGGCTGACTTCTGTTGGACCAATGAGTGGTTGGCTAGATCAAAGGAGGAATCGGTCGGCCGTCAGTGTTCGGTTTTTGACAATTACAGATGTTTTTCCTCCACCCACTGACGAAGTAATTGCTGCTATTTGCGAAACCACGAAGACTATTTGAGTCGTCTTTGCGTTTGCTGATGGCGGAGGGTGTAACTGAAGCATGTCCTTTCACTGAGAATTGACCAGCTGTAGTTGTTTCTAAATTGGCGTGACCAATCTAGCGCTTTGTGCGCAACAGAGACGTTTTCTAATCGAAATAATTTAACACTACTCCTCTAACATAAATTTCTATCACATGTAGTCTGCTCTAACTCCTGCTTTACGTTCTTCTCCCCAACCGCATCATACCATATATTCCGAGTTGAAACCGAAAAAGATTGGATATCTTCAAATTTTGGGGGTTCCATGAGCCCGAATATAGTGCATTGTGGTAATCGGGAACGTTGCACAATCGTTCTTGGAAAGTTCAAGAAGCAAATCTTGTTATCCATCACTGCAGCTCAGTATAGTTGGTAAACAGCGTGACCAAAGTCTTGAACGCTTTGCGCCCTTTAAAAACAAAGTCATGAATTTCAGATAAGTTTTTTTTTAAATGTCTGTTTATTCTTGTGAAAAGTGTTTCCGTAAAATTACGTTCACCGATCCGTGCATAGCCAACCAAGTACGTCTCTTATTGCATGTCTCGAAGTCTATCTTTTTTACTTTCATTGTGCATCGTGTGTGCAGTCGCTATTGAAATAATGTAGAGAGACTGACACATCTTGTTTTCGAAAACAGTTTCACGCATCGCAGAGTCCGCAGATCGTTTTACGCCAGTCAAATAAAAGGAAAGTTGGAAACATTTAGTTTTATGGTGACCCCATTATCCAAGCATCGCATGAATTTTGAAAAATAATTCCAATAAATGGCAAATAGAGATATCCTCTCAAGAACCAAGTTCGTAACTTTGTGTTCTTCGAAAGCGAGCTCTTTGCGCGCACCTATGAAACGATTGCCGGACTTCCGGGTCGCCAATTTGTAGATGAAGCTAGTTGTGTGAGAAGCGCTATTTGAACACACATTTCCCGGATTATTCCAACTCGGATATGTGATTCTTTGATATGTTTAATTAAAATCATTTGCATCTCAAAAGATTAATTAAATCATTTATTTTCCTGTATGTTGTTTCCAACGTTTGGTTGATCAAACTCTATATTGCGGAAAATAAAGTTTTGTTGAACTCTTAACTTTATTGCGTTTTAGTGCTCGCGGAAAATAAAAAGCACTCTTAAACGAAAATTGAACTTCCACATTTGCTAGCAGGCGGAAAAAAAGAAGGTCGATCCAGGAAGTGTTCGTGCAGATCCGCTCCTTCGTGTATATTTTTTTGCGACTTTTTGGTATAACCCCCAATTCGATCTCCACTTAATTCAATGGACCTCGCGCGACCGACCGCATTGATATACATTTCGAGGCGGGGAAACGCATAATGGCCACGTTCCACCATTGTCACAAGCTCTTCACGTTGTGCCTATGTAAATGCGCGGTTTAAACAATGGCATTGCCCTTCGTCGTCTTCGTCCAGTGTTTTCGCTGTGGGGGCGCAGTTTGGACTTCTGCCCAGGGCGCGTAAGTTCATCACAATCGAAGCGATGGTCTCGGTACATGGTGCCACAAATGGTAGCGTTCCAGAGAGGTCCAGTTGGTACGTTACATAAAAAAATGTCTCATTTTTAAGACATTTATTGTCTTTTGAGATGTGGAAAAATTAACAGAAATAAAATGTCTCAAATTAAAATTCTCTCATTTTTAAGACAATTTGTCGTAATAATATATCTCGTTTCCCTATAATTTAAGACAATTCCAAGTCTCAAAATTGAAATCTCTCAAAAATGAGAGCGAAAA
>JAQGBY010002076.1:0-24940 GCA_034698785.1 Mycogona germanica | reverse complement strand
ACCACATACTATTACCGGAATAATATTTTCAATTTAAAAATAAAATAAAATAACAATATTAAAAACCATAAAACAATTAATTTTAATTGGTGGTTACTGTAAAGCCAGGCAAAGCCGGGTAACATTCTTGTTATCTTATAAGTAAGATTATTTATGGCTCTTCATCAAGAAATATGATGTCCAAGAAAATGTTCGTGAGTAACACGAATAAGATATAATTTCGTGGAGGTTGTCATTGACAATGGATTAATCCAGCAAGTCCTCCATTCTGAATTCCCTCCAGTTCCGTCATGGGGGGGGTGGAGGGAAATTCGGCCGTCGGCACTTTGATGTGTGCGTAGTCCGCAGGTGGCAATGGCTGACACGGCTGGCGGCCGGCTCAAAAACTGCGTAAACGAAGATTCTTCGAATCCTCTCGTCTCGTTCAGGATGCCTGCTTGGAGCGTGTGGCCGCGCTGTGCCACTCAAATCGGATTACGGTTAAATATTTTAATGCCCTTATTTGATTTACTATAGCGGAACTTTCAATCGCATACCGCGCACCCGCTGGCAGCCCAGAGTATATACTGCGAGAGAGTGTTGGATTTTATTAGAGACGAGACTGGCGATTTAAGTATTTTTACGCTACTTGGTGCTGTAGAGATGTCGAGAGTTGATGTAATGGTTAGATTGATTGATTTCTATGTCCGTGTCGCGGTTTCGATTCCAGACGACACCTTCTGAATTTTTCGGACGCGATAAAACGTGATCCGTAACTGTTTGATAGTTGGATATATTAAGGATCTCCTTTTCTAGGGAGCCTAGGTTAGGAAAAATAGCCAGGTCGCCCCCTTGGGGGGTTTCTAGGTTAGTAAGGCGGTAAGCCTCCTCAACAAACAAGAGAGCGATTTTACTCGGTTACCTAATTTAATCAGAATAATTTTTACACACTAAATGTTTCACACTCAGAAATTTTATTTTTCTTTAATTAAACAAACAATTAAATGGTTGAAATTAGAAAGGCGAATTAGAAATGGTTATTTTGTACGAAACATGTAAATGCTCTTTAATAACTTAGACGGAAGAGAATACAGATTTTTTTCTTTTGACTCCTAAGTGTTGTCAGAGAGCGAGAAAGAAATTATTTGTGTTAGAAATTCTTTGTCATTGGTATTATACGTCATTTAATACAGTCATCTTTTGATAATAACAGCTTAATGAAATTCTCTTGGTTATGTTGTTGACCCGAATAATGTTCACTTGCAACATAACCGTGGTCGGATGACATTTTTTTATGTTTCCATTTTTAGAGGAGTGGAGAATCGGTGGCCAAAATGTGACCGTGGTTCCTGTCAAGGCGGTGGCCACCATTCACGGACTACTTCCGGGAATGGCCTACAACTTCCGGGTACTAGCTCGCAATGCTGCCGGCTACGGTGAGCCCAGCACCAGTGTAGGAATCGCTACCAGCGAGGAAGGTAAGAGAAATGGTGGTTTACGTCATATCTGTCTAGAAATGTTTTAGCGAATTGACCAATCTTGTGTCATTACACCTAACTGTCAATATTGTTTTTGTTTTTGCAGCCCCCAGCGGTTCTCCTCTGGAGGTCGAAGCCATTGCTACTGGACCTCAGGCACTGAAAGTCACTTGGAAGGTACGAACCCCAATAGAGCAACTGTAATTTTTTTAATGAATGAAGTAGTTAGAAGACATACAATTCGAGCAATTGTTATTGTACTATTGAAATGGCAACTTCTATTTTGCTCACTATTTAGTCGCCGAAACCGGATATGCGAAATGGCGAGATTCTGGGCTACTACGTCGGGTACCGGATGTACGATTCGTCAGAGCCCTACGTCTACGAGACCGTCGCCGTGTCACGTGGTCCATCAGAAGAGGTGGCCATCAAGAATCTCAAGAAGTTCACCAAGTACAGCGTCACCGTCAAGGCCTTTAACGGAGTGGGCACGGGCCCGAATTCGGACGAAATTATCGCCTTTACGTCCGAGGACGGTGAGAATGTTTGCTAACTCAAGACTGACGATTTACTCAATGAACGTCAGAGAAGATTACCTTAATCAGAAGTTCATAATTGGCCATGTGAAAGAAATATTTCTGCGAATTTTGCGAATTTTACTTTTCGTTTACTTCTATCATCTCTTCCTGATAAAGTTTAAGAATTTGTATTTTTTAATTTTCATTTTCAGTGCCGAACGAGCCTCCACAGAATGTTCATTGTTCGAGTCTGGGAACACAAAGTTTGCATGTGACGTGGGAGCCGCCGCCTTCCAGTTCCCAGAACGGAATTCTGAAGGGATACAAGATATTTTACGCTCCCGAATTACTGAGTGATCGTAAGATTTTTGTCACCGTTAAATATGCCGATATTGTATTATAATTTTTCATTGTCTGTTTATCTATTATCGAATGATGGATGGATGATACAATCTGAAAATTCTGAATATGCTCGTGCTTTGACAGGCCACAAACAGGAGAACAAGTTTGTCGTCATTTCTGCCAAGTCACATGAGACGACCTTGACCGGGTTGGAGAAATACGCTAACTACAGTATCCAGGTGGCAGCACTCACTCAAGTCGGCGACGGCATCAAAAGTGAACCCCGCTTCTGTAGAACTAGAGAAGATGGTAACGTTTCTTATTTTTTTTCTTTATCTCATTTGAACCTATTCAGGATGCTCCAAAAAACACGTATAGATTTCTATTCTAATATAACTTCTGAAATAATCTATCGAATCGCATGATTTTTTTCTCATTCATACTGATCAAACGAATATTTCGACTATTTCAATTTTTGTTTAAAAAATCTGATTTTAAATAGGATGGTATTCGCGCGCGCCTCTTCATTTATTTCAGACGTACGACATTTTGTTGACATCTGATTGTTGTGCGTTTCACTTTTTCGAAACATTTCAAATGAAGATTTTGTTTTCTTATTCGATGAACAGATATCTAATAGTGAAATTAATAGTCCGCTGGAAATTTTTTAGTGTAAAGAGTGTGATTGTGGTTCAATCTTCTGTTTTAAGACAAGTTATGTTCAAGGTATGTTCTCTTCACAACGACAAATTTCGAAAAGACTATTAATTTCACTATCTGATAATCGGATATCGGATATTCTTCATCAGATATGTTTCTATGTCAGTGTCGAAGTTCGATGTTTCCATGTCAGAGGCCAGCAAAATTTCGCGCAACTGAAACGAACGAAAAGTGGCGCGCGTAACTTCCAATTCCAATTGGAGAGGAGATAGATGATTATATACACCCGGTTGTATATATTTTTTTTTACATTTGGGACCCACTTATTTTCCTTTGCCAGTTCCTGGTCCCCCAGGTGACGTCAAAGCCTTATTATCGTCTTCCACTTCGGTGCTAATTGCCTGGCGCGCTCCCAAGAAACCCAACGGAACAATCAAGAAATACAATGTGTATTGGAGCGCAGTTCAGGAGGGACACAAGGTATGTTCTTCCGTCTTCCTTTTTCACTTTTGCGGGGCCGACGGCGACCATTAATACTCTTAACGCAATTAAGCGCAGCTTAGTGGACATTTCTGTATCAGCACGAACAAAATTGAGAAACAACACCAAAGTTAGGCGAAGGCTAGGCGAAGGAAGCAACAGAAGAAATGTGGTTATGTATTGAGTGATCTAAATTTTTATCTTTAATTTTTTTTTGCAGAGGGCCGTGAAATTAGGAGTGCCACCACACGGAGAGCTGAACTACGATATTCAGGGGTTGGTAGAGAATAGTCGTTACGAGTTCTGGGTGACTGCTTCGACCAGCGTGGGAGAGGGCGAGAGTACGAGCGTCGTAGCCCAAGCGCCTCATCACAAAGGTGCGAATTCCTCGGTAGGCATCCTCATGATGTGTCGAGCACAGCTTATACGCTGTCGGCTCCCACCCACCTGTGTTCGTATAAATTGAAAAAAATCTTTTTTTCTTCCTACCCCTTTTGTTTTCCTGTGTGTTGTTGGTGTGGCGGTTTCTGGTGGGCAGTGCCTGCACGAGTTGCCTCTTTTCCCGAAGTGGTGGTGGCGGCCTGGAAGAGTCTGGCCACACTGCCGTGCCTCGCTGTCGGAACACCTGTCCTTTCCAGGGGATGGAAATCCAGGTATGTTGAGATTTATCAAAACCGTTTTATTCAACAAACTGGGAGATCATTAAGAGAAGCCAGTCCCAAGATAGTCATTTTATCCGATTCGTTTCAACATTTTTGGGCGCACATTCTAATCTTATTGTGATACACTCTACTAGTGAGGATTGTTGTGACGTGTTTGTGTCCTCTTTTTTTTTTACAGAGGTAAAAAGCTTGTTCTTGACGAACACTACAGCGTTCTGGAAAACGGAACGCTAATTATTGACGGCGTTCAGCGACAGGATGTTGGAAATTTTTCCTGCAAAGTGGAAAATATTTATGGGTTCGACGAGATCTCCCATGAATTGATCGTTCTGGGTAGGTCCTGCGTAGTTGAATGACTTCAAAGAATATTGGGAACAAATTTCTTATAATTGTTTCGAAAATTATATCGAAACATAATCTACAACGAGCTTGTCTTTCGACTCTGGAAAATGTGTTCTTTTTCCATTTTCAGCTCCTCCGCTTCCACCAAATCTTTTGATACACAAAACAACGCCAAACTCTATTGTTTTAACGTGGAAGAATAGAGACGAAGCCAGTAATCCAATACGAGGTAATACGGTCATTTCGTTTAGCATTTAATCAGTTTAAATTATTGAAATTATTTGAGTACGTCACCTGAATTTACTTGCATAGTAGTTCCAAAAATGAATTAACCCATAAGAATTAGGATAATTTAAACAAATTTTAACAAACTTGTAGCCTACAAGCTCAAGTACAAGCGAGATTTCGGTGGTTGGGAAGAAATTACCGTGGATGCCGATCAGGACCATGCGGTACTCAAGAATCTCCATTGTGGAACCAGATACCAGGTGGCGCTGCAAGCGGAAAATAGTATCGGTCACGGTGAAGCGAGCAAGATGGTCACTGTCACCACCAAGGGATCCGGTAAACAAAATACAAGTAGTAGCCAGACATTACGTCAGTTCAAATGAATATTTTTAACTGTTTTACGTCATATATAATGCACTCACCTATATTTTAATGCTATCGGACTGGCAAGCTGCCCCTTGTAGTCGGGCAGTCCGTGCCCCATTCACTTGACACCATCTGTAAAACAAGCACCACACGCTAGTGATGCGGTGAAGCATGTTTAAACACGCTGCCCTTTTGTTAAACTAGGGTGACGGCTTTCACACTTTTTCGGTCATTTATAAAAAGTGGGATAACTTTTTAGAGATGCACTTCATTTTTATTCCACGAAGGGATGAAATTAAATGACATTTAATTGTCTAATAAATGTTTCGGAGTGAAACTTTATTACTTTATTTAATAAGTAAATTATTACTTTACTTAATCAAATTATTGCTTTACTTAATCAAATTATTACTTTACTTAATGAAATTGTTACTTTATTTTCGAAATGAGGCTAAATTTATTTGCAGAGACATGTATCCAAATGATTAGTGATTCTTCTCTGAAAATAAGTCATGTCTACATTTTAAAAAATAAGAAAATACAATTAAAAATATTTGTGCTCATAATTTACGGTTCCTAACTCAGGAACTCTTGAGGTGACAATGACCTGTTTTTTAAAATGTTAAATTGCAGTGCCCAGGATTCCTGTTCAAGCCAACGTCCTTCGTGTCAACACGACCACGGTGACGCTGCGCCTGGGCGGTTGGCCGGACGGCGGCTGTCCCGTGCGCCATTTCGTGGTGCAGTACCGGCCCAAGTCGCACCGGGATTTCACCCTCGTCTCCAACAACGTCATTCCCGAGCACGAGTTCGTCACCATCGGTGACCTGCAGGCCGGCGTGCCCTACGTGCTACGGATCACGGCCCACAACGACGCCGGCTCGGTCGAGGGACAGTACGAGTTCGTCACCACCAGTAGCAATGCGGGTGAGCCTCTAGTGTGCCCATGTCATGTCCATCCAACACGAAACAAGACATGGCCTACCCTGTAATGATCATATCTCCCAATCGTGTAGTATCGCTTCAGTCAAACTCTGCATATGGGTCTCGTTTATATGCTTTTTAATGTTTTTTAAAAATTAATTTGTAGATAACTTTGCAGCCGATGATGCCAAGTTAATTGGCAACGCCTTGGGGTTTGAGACCAGCATCATTGTGGCGGTGACGGTGCCGGCGCTGCTAATTGTGGGCGTGCTGGTGGTTGTGTGTCTCGTGATTCGGCGAAAGAAGTACCACCAGTATCAGCAATCTATGGGTTGAGTACAATATATTTTAATTTAATTTTGTTCGAATTGTTTTCGCATTGTCGACTGACGACTGACGTTGTCAAACTGAACGTTTGCGTGTTATGCGCTTGCAGTGAGTAATACCAGGCAAGATATTCCCCCCACCCAGGCGCTATCGGAGACCCCGGAGAAAAGGAATTTGCAGAGTGTGGTCATCAATCGGTCGATGGATTCCCTGCCGGAAGCGTATTCGCCAACTAGGGGCGACAAGCGGTCCAGCCGTGAGTTCCAATCGTCAACTTCTTAATTGACTAGAAGAAACTAGAATTTTTAGGGAATTATTAGATTTTAGTTAAATTTTACAGAAGAAATATCACCGTTTAGTATTCCCACTTTTCAATTTATTTTTCCAATATTTTAGCTTCCGAATTAGAAGCTCTTAATTAGTTTTTCGGACTTTGCACTTCCAGTCATTATACCACCACTTCGTTCTTTCAACGAGCACCGGTAAATTGTATTCTCCTATTCTCCTATGTATAGTCCTATTCTCCGTCAATCACGAAGACGTGTGTCCCTACGCAACCTTCAACCTGACCCGCGGCCACCTGACTTCCGGCGGCGGCGGAGGTGTGGTGGTGGGCGGTGGCGGCGGCGGTGGCGGCGACGCTGGCCACCACCACTCGGTGGGCGGCGGACGGGGGGTCGTCGGTCGGGCGGAGGACGGCGACCCCGATCGTCATCTGCACCTGCAGACGTTCGCCGAGAACGAGGGCGCCCCCAAATCGTCGTCGCGACACCTGCAAGATAACGTAAGGAGAGTGTGCTGATCGGAGTCTTTCTGGCGCCACCTGGTGGTGGTGCCTCCGTCCGTGTTTCGCTGCGCACTCGTGCTAAACAAGGTCTTCGTCGTTTTTTCCCAGAACAGAAAAAGCAAGCAGCTATCAAGAGACCAGTATTCCTTCCTAATGGTTTCGCCCAGCAAAACAACCAGTCTTACAGGTAAGTTGACACTCAATTTAGTGATCCATTAAATCCAAAAATAAATTGACTCTGGTTTTTTTATTTATTAAATAATAATTGTTCATGCAATTATTAGAATGTCTTTAGACTTTTGAATTGTCTGAACTAATTCAAAACTATGCGCATGATTTAAGAAAGTGCCGAGACGGAAGTCGAGATGGCGTGAATTTGCATGCAACTGTTGTAGAAGCGTTCATCATTTTCGTTCAGTGGAACTGTCCCAGATGGCCCAATGACAATTCTAGTCATGTATATCTATTGAAAAAGTTAAGTTTAGCGTTACTCAATTATTTTCGTGATTGCAGGTTTGGAGCGCTACCCACGTCAATTCACCGCCAGCATTGATGAACTGCACAAGCTCAAATACCTAAAAGCCGTCCAGTGCAGGGAATCCGAGCACTTGTCCTCTTCCGTCCTTTGCGAAGGTCTCCTTCTGGGAGACCATTCCATACCTCGTTATCCCAAATTGACGTACCTCACTGAATCTGCGGTACAACTGTTCCAACAGACAAGGGGTGAGTCTTCCCCCATTCGGTGTCACGATTTTATCGACATTTCCCGCTCAGAAAATTTGTTATTAGCAATTATGTCCTTAGAACCTCCATTACAACTAATAGCAGAGAGAGACCGAACAGGATCTTACCTTGAACTCCGAAACGTTTCTTCTATTAACAGTTCCTGATCTCCTATTCCACGAATCCGATCACGGCGACGGCCAAGATTGGAACGAGGAAGACGGCGAGAACTATGACGGTTCCTTTGATATGAAGTCTTACGAAGACTACCGTCAGGAATTGCAAGAGGCTCAGAGGTAGGAAAGAAAAAGAGGTCTCGGAACAACTAGGATGAACTAACTCGTGGTAAAATTATTCAGTGTGACGTCATAGGAGTAAAATTAAAAATATATCCTTGCCCTAATAAATAATATACAATAAATGGGAAGTTTATTTATGAACTTTTAGAAATCATTGTAGAATCCATTAATTAATATTAGTTAAAACATTCCTCACCAACCCGGTTTAATGTCGATTATTTATTAAATTTTTGTCTTGGGTCGTTTGGTTTTTAACATTAGTAAATCCAGAAGGTGTTCCCCAGTCCGAATTTGGACGTGTCTTGGGACACAGTCCAATGAGAATTATTTACCAGGTACTTTGTCTTCCTGGCCAGGTACGAATCTTCTGAAAGTTATCAAGCCTACGGGATTGTACGATAACAGGATACTTCCGAATAAGTAGAAAGAACAACTGGACACTGGATTTCGTTTTTAAAATTGGACGCTGCTATATTCTCATAGCCAAATACCGGAGGCGAGAGTGTGAGGGCGAGAGATCGTGAACTGAAAATGGACAAACTCAATCTGGGATATTTCTTTGTACTTGTGTGTATGTGTGTGTGGATGTGTGGTGTGTGTGTGTGTGTGTGTGCGGCGGGACACTGTCAAAATTTGTGCCAGCCAATATTTTGTATACATAAATTTCGTGAACGCTTCGGAACAGGTTTTTACGAAACCTCGAACGATAACGAAAAGACTATATTTGATCGCGTCACGAAATTCAACCGGGACCACTGGACTTTTAAAAAAATTGAACTTCAAAAAAAAATTCTTACTATATATACCGTAGTGCAACAAGAAAATGAATTTGAGGTGATCGTTCCGCAAACAAGTTTGGAATTTGGACGGAATCTTATTCGAAGTGAATTCGCGATGTGGGCACACAGCGTTACTTATTTTGCTCCGTGGTACGACAGCAGCAGCGCCTTCTGAAGAAAAATGGCTTCCAAGTTAAGTGACTTCTGTACTGTACTCTGTATATTACGCGGTTGGGCGTTTTCAAGACATGTTGATCGCTAAAGTGATTTTTTCACACCTCAACCCCATCTCGATTATTGGGCACATCAGAGAGATTCGCTTATTCGATCGGGTGAATTAAATGATGTGATACACCTGTGCTACTTGATCCGTTTGACTTCATTTTTAATTTACTTAAGATCTGTTTTGTTTTCGTAATACGAAGCGGTGAACACCAGGGTGGTGTAGGTCAATATTTTTGGTTATGGACAAAAATACAATATGGGCATGTCAAACTATTGAATGAAAATGTGACGTAAGTCAAAGCTTTTCTAAAGCGCCGACAGATTGCAGCAAAAGTTGGGCTGGACTGAACCCAATAAGACGCATCTAGTAGCACCTCTTGTTTCTCAATTCGAGAGAAAACCAGAGTTACACCATTTCATTGTAAGATTCACAGCCTCATTTCTTATTTTTGCATTAGCCAGCGATTGAATATAAATAAGGGTGTCAATTGAAGTTGTATGGTTTTTCTTCTCGTTTCTTATTTCACTGATTTTGTTACAGAGTTATGCACGAAAAAATTATCGATCTAACTGATCTGAAAGACTGGTTAGAATGGCGACAGTCCCAGAACTTGTCATCGAAATAATGCATCGCAGAAATCAAAAAATAATCACTCAAATGTGTAAAAAAAAAAAAAAAAAGAGAGAGAGAGAGAGCGAAACTATGTGATAAATCGTTTTTTTTTGGAAATGGCGAACTGGTTTTTCAAACAAGTTTGTTATAAATATTAAAACAGATGATTGTTTGAGTCGTAGTAGGCCTACTTGTTGGCACTGTTTTTGCAACCAAAAATTGAAGTGTGTAAATACTAACTATTGTGAATAAAAGATGTGTGTTATTTAGAAAGTGGTGTTTGGTCGTTATGAAGACAGCTTGTTGTTTTCAATAAAACTATCGTGTTCGTTATCGATAACGCAGTAATAGCGTTTTGTACGCTGTCAAATATTCGAATGAAGTGTGTCGAGCTCGATTGGTGATCAGGAAGGCTGGTGGACATATTAAATTAACCGTCTATCCTGTTGCAGCCGAGTTAAGGTCAACTGATGAACGTCACCGGCAACGTCAGCAGCAAGGACAATTGGACATGATTAGCTCGTCAAGAACATCTGGTTCGAAGCTTGTCATTTCACGACTTCGCTGCTTCTCATGATTTGTATACGGAATGTCACTTCTTTCGTAATCGTATCTGATATAATCTAAATTTATTTTTAAGATAGTGACAATTAAATTAGAATTCTTTAATTTAGCGAACAATTTCGGGCGGCAATCGGACTGGTGATTTTACTTAATTTTTTGTTTTAAAAATGCAAGTTTTACGATTCTGGGACTACGTAAGCGTCGTTGGTGTGGTGCTAGGTTCCGGTTTGATCGGTCTGTACTACGTATGGAAAGCAAAGAAATCTAAAAACACTCACGAATTTTTGGTGGCCAGTCGCAGTTTTGGGATCACGCCTCTGGTCCTGTCAACGGTGGCCACATTCCTGGCTCCCAATACCATGCTGGGCGTTCCCATGGAAACGTATTCGAACGGCGTGCAATTGCTGTTGTCGGCTGTCGGAATTACTCTGAGTCACCTGTTTGCCATCTACGCCACCTTACCTGTCTATTTTCGTTTGAACGTGGCGACTATCAACCAGGTAAGACTCAACAAAGACATTCTCGAAATGTGTCGATGTCCGAAAAAAATAATTTTGCAATCAAAATTTTTAGTTGACTTGCCTGATTTAAAAAAATATTATTTTTTAAACAAATCAAATTGTTCGTGTTCTTGTACAAAATTTGAGCTGTTGTCAAATATTTTGTTTCACTATTATTTAGTATCTCGGACTCCGTTTCAACCGATATCTGCGAATATTTCCTGGCTTCATTGGAGTTCTGCAAAGTGTAAGGTTTAGTTATTACTCGGCTGCTGTATTTAAATAAAAAAGAAACAAATTATTAATTAGTCGAATTTCTTGTTAATTTTTAGAGCTTAATAATGGCAAGCTTCACTTATGTTTCGTCCTTGGTATTGAGTCAAGGTATAATAGCTTAAATTTGGAATGAATATGTAGAATTTACTAAGATTTTTAAAGTATTATTATTAATTTTATTAAAGTATTTTAAAGTGCAATAAATAACTGTTTCAGCAACTGGACTTTCCTTTTATGCATCGATAGCCGTATTATGTGTCATCTGCATTATTTATTCTTCGTTCGTAAGTACCGAAATTGTGTTAGTATGAAGAATTTGGAAAATTAATTAGAATATAAAGTTCAAGCGTCTTATTTTTTAAAAGGTGCTTTAAACATTGATTTTTTAAACTACGTGTATTTTTTCCAGGGAGGATTCGCCGCAGTTATTTGGACTGATGTGTTTCAAATGGCAGTTATTGTAATTTCTCTCTTGGCTGTGGCTGTAAAAGGAACATTGCATGTTGGATCCATTGGCGAGATTTGGGAGAAGAACCGACAAGGAAACAGGACTACATTTTTTCAGTATAAACTCACTAAATAAATGTCACTTTATAAATGTCACTTACAGTCGCCGTCAAAACTCTAAAGCAATTAAAGAATTTGCGATTATATGATGTTGTTAAAAAAATATTTTTCAGCCTCGAGTCACGTCCGGATTCCAACTACACCATATGGTCGATGCTATTTGGCTACTACTTTTTCTTCCTAGGTATAGCTCTGGGTTCCCAGACCTCGTTGCAGAGGCAAATGGCGAATAAAAAATTGTTTAAAGCTCGGATGTGAGTATTATATCTATGGTAGGTTTTGAAATTGCTTAAAATATAAATTGGAGGCATTCAACTTTAATTTCACTAAGCGCCATGTTCCAATTTCGATTGTTTATGTTTATAATTTGCATTCTATTTTTTTCAGGACTGCAGTATTGCCTAAAATATAATTTGGAGGCAATCAACTTTAATTTCACTAAGCGTCATATTAATAATTCTGTCGATCACTTATGTTTGTAATTTGCATTCTATTTTTTTCAGGACTGCAGTGTGGTCCGTAGTTGTTATGGTGGCAGTGTCCATCATAGTAGTTTGGATTGGAATGGTAATCTATGCACGATATGCGGGCTGTGATCCATTTCTCAATAAAGAAATAAAATCAAGAGATCAGGTTTGTATTTCTACACACTTACCCCATTGTCAATCAAAATTATATTCGACTGCAATTGACCTACAATGGGACGTATTTATTATATACAGATAGCCGCATTGTTTGCCATGGAGATTTTTAGAGACATCGATGGTATGTACGGCCTATTCATATCTGGAATTCTCGCCACTACACTAAGGTAAAATAAAGGTGCTCCTAAATCGTAGAATTTTCATTTTGCGATTTTAAAAGTCATTCATTATCTATGATCTCATTTTATAGCACACTCTCTTCAATGTTAAATTCGGTGTCCGCCATTCTTTTGATGGACTTTGTGAAGCCAGTTCTTCCAGATATAACCGAAACGTCACAATTAATTGTTTCCAAGTTACTTGGTGAATTTAATTTGCTGTTGATTTGTTCAGATTGCTGTTAAAATAATTGTATGTGTTTCGGTGTAATGAATACGAGTTATGTACTTGTGCAGGTTGTATTTACGGAGCTCTGGTTGTTGGCTTAACTGGGGTTGTTCAACACTTTGGCGGAATAATTCAGGTATGGGATACGCTTTTACAAAACACGAACTTAATTGCTAAACTTTTATACTGTTTTTATACTAACTTTATTTCACTTTTTGTTATTTTTAAGATATTGCATGCGGTTGCTGGAACATCTTTGGGGCCAGCGTTGGGACTTTTTATTCTCGCATTCTTCGTTCCATGGGCCAACTCCAAGGTTACTTTCAATGTTATTTATTTTATTTAATTGGACATTATAATAGTATCAATGCAAATATTTTTCTATTAGCAAACATAAAGGGTTCGTGTTATTTAGTTTTTTTAAGTTATCCCATGGCATTGCGACAAACAGTCAAACGATTTTCTTTGGGTGCGTTGGTAACAGGGAGCTCTCATCGCTTACTTTTGTGGGCTCGCATTCGGCTGGTGGGCGTCGATTGGTCGAGTTCTGCTACATATTCCTTACGTGACGGCCAGTCTCACTACGGACAATTGTCCAGCACTGCCGACACATGGTCTCATCGAAGCGTTTCAATCCGGAGTCACCCACATTAACATTACGTCTGGTTTGAAAGACGATCCGTTGTAAGTTTGTTCGGGGGCTTTTCAACGTATTCGTTACTACCTGTCTGCTATAGTTACTAATAATGAACTATTTACAATTTTTATTTAGTGAAAACGTATTTGCACTCTACAAGATAATTCCACTGTGGTATGCTCTAATGACGATGTCTGTAGTAGTTGTTTTAGGAATCGTTTTAAGTTTCGCTACTGGTAAGTCACGGGTATTATTTTTTTAATCAATTTAAAATCCTTTATGGATTGTTTAAAACGGTTTCTTAATTTTTTCTTAACTTTTTCAGGCCACCAGGATCCAGAGAAACTTGACTCCAATTTGATCTCGCCTCTATTCTGGGACATTCTCACTTTTGTTCCACCTTGTATTCGAACCAGAATTGGCTTCAAGACCTGGAAGCCAAAATTACCTGTATAGAGCAAGTTGTTTTTTCTCACCTATTATGTACAAGTATGAACAGTCTATTTTTACACTTAAACTAATTAACCATATGGTAGAGGTGATCTACATGTTTAATTTTTTATTTGTTAGATTTAATTCTTTTGAAACACTATTTTTTATAAACTTGAGATATTATATTAAATATAAAATTCATATCAAATTTGAAAATAATTGGTTATGGCAGCTGTAGAATGGATTTTTTATAGAAAATATTGGAATTCAATAGATGAGTCAATATATTTTTATTTGTTAATGTAAGCTGTATCAATTATCAAAGTAACAATTTCGAAACTGGTAATTTGGTCTGTTTGCTCGATAACCTACAAAATCCCTTACAAAACTTGAAAGCTCCCCCTGGAACATGCCCGCATGACACGTACTACGAAACTGCTGCAGAACATGGCAAACCGGAACTGAACCATCCATGGTGGTCCTGTGGTCCATCGTCCATCAACTGATGGCATCCGTAATCCGTAACGGATATGTCATATGAAATTTGTGTCGAAAAGTTTAGTAAAGAAATTGCAGTGTGATGATGACCGGCCACCAACCTACATATCTTTGCTCGATATCAAAATATCGAAATATCGAAAAAATCGATATTTCGAGACCAAAAGCGGAACAACCTTTTTAGTTCCGCTTTTGGTATCGAGGTGGGGGGGGGGCATCATATCTATAAATTAAATGGTGAAACCTAAAGTGGTGTATGTCGATTTTTTAAAATTTAGTAGTGAGCAAAAGTATACTGTTGTCATGTCAATTAAAAGATAATGTGTCGTAAGCCAAAGCTTTTCTATAGCGCCAATAGAGGGCAGCAAAGGTTGACTGGTAACTTTTGCTGCTAACTTTGGTAAACTTTGCAACTGGTAACACTATGATAACTCATCTAGTAACACCCGAGTTACATCAATCACTATAAGATTCAACACATGAAATGTGTGGTCTTCACTGTAAAAATAAATGAATTGACACCCGAATAAAAAAATGTTTTCGATATGATCGTAAAATTAACTGCCAGTTGTCTGTAATAACGCGATACCACTAATGGTGGAGGATATAGGAAGGAAGATAGGCATTAACTCATTTATGGCGTACTACATATTAGACGCCTTTCCTGTCACCATTGCGCTGAGGTCAAACGATCGACGTCATCATAAAGTGATATTATAGTACTATGACTTTGATTGGCTCAACGAGAGCACATCGTTTGAAGGTTGTTACATCACGACCGATGGATATTGGAAACAGCGAGCACCGAAACATCGTCTCCAAACACCAATTGATTGGCTCAAGACGTTTCCTCAAACCCGTGTTTCTTTGAGGTTTTATGGATTACTTGAATCCATCTATTTGCAATGTAATTACTAAATTTTCTGGTGACGTTGGACTTTAAGATAAGAGTCATTACATCTTAAATCCACGGATTTTGATATTTCTTTTTTTAAGTAGCACATCGTGTCTGTGCAAATTCAAATCTACTTGATGTTCGAGTTCGTTGATTTTATTTAATTTTTTTTAAACCAATATCGACATCACTCACGTCGTCGGTTTTAAGATGCAACTTCTACGATTCTGGGACTATGTCATCGTCATCGGGGTGGTGCTAGTTTCCGGTTTGATCGGTCTGTACCAGGTATGGAAGGCAAAACAATCTAAGAACACTCACGAATTTTTGGTGGCCAGTCGCAGTTTCGGCATCACGCCTCTGGTTCTGTCAACGGTGGCCACATTCCTGGCTCCCAATACCATGCTGGGTGTTCCCATGGAGACGTATTCGAACGGCGTGCAGTTGCTGTTGTCGGTTGCCGGATTGCTTTTGAGTCACCTGTTTGCTGTCTACGCCACAATACCTGTCTATTTTCGTATGAATGTGGCGACTGTCAACCAGGTAAGACCGCGTATTTTTATTTTTGACCATTTAATTGATTGTTGAAGTGAAGCACATGTTGGCGTGAGAAAATGTTCTCCACGATAAATATTTGTGTATAAATATAATTGATTGGTTAATTTTATTACTTATATTCTGGAGATAGCAACCAGAAAAATCAGTTTTCTGAAATCGGTTTTCCCTTATTCAGTATCTCGAGCTTCGTTTCAACAGATTTCTGAGAATATTCCCAGGCTTGATTGGTGTTCTACAAAATGTAAGTTATCATAATTTCTTAATATAAAAATATTCCTTATTTTCTTTCCAATAAACTATTCAATTATTGACAATATCCTACTTTCTAGAGCATAATGATGGCAAGCTTCACTTACGTTTCGTCCTTAGTCCTGAGCCAAGGTATGATTATTCATGAGACATTAAGGTTCTTAAGGCGTCTGAGCATGACTTGAGTGTTGTAACAATAGTGGTTCGATTAAGTAGTGTAGTGGAATAGCATTTCAGCAAAGGTATCAGTATCTTATGCGTTTATCGGGTATCTTAGGATAAATTTAAATTATATTTTACCAGTTCACTCGGCCTTATGAATTAATAGACGTCTTATACTTATGATTATTTCAGCGACTGGTCTGTCTTTCTATGTATCGCTATCGTCATTATGTATCATCTGCATTGTTTATTCTTCATTCGTAAGTATCCCAATTTTGGTAGCATGATAATAAGTTTTTTTCTCAAATACTATGAATTTTTCTCAATGTGTATTATTTTTCCAGGGAGGATTTGCCGCAGTCATTTGGACTGATGTGTTTCAAATGGTAGTTATTACAATGTCTCTCTTGGCTGTGGCTGTAAAAGGAACATTGCATGTTGGATCCATTGGCGAGATTTGGGAGAAGAACCGACAAGGAAACAGGACTACATTTTTTTAGTATGAACATTTTTAAACCATGATAATTTTAATTTCTCCGACATCATCTAGAAGCAAATATGAAACACTAGTATCTCATCGTTTTTACAAGTACATGTTGTATATATATATTTTTGGAAATTATTTATTTTTTCAGCGTGGAGTCACGTCCAGATTCCAATTACACCATGTGGTCGCTATTGTTTGGAAATTATTTTCTCTACCTAGGTGTTGCCGTCATCACCCAAACGGCATTGCAACGACAAATGGCAAATAAAATATTGTACAAAGCTCGTATGTGAGTACATGCTCTCACCTTTCTTTTCTTTTTTTTACTGTGCACTACTTGTTTAGTCAAACAAAGGAGCAATTCATTTTATTTTACAGGACTATTGTATGGACTATGGTCGTTATGACGGTTCTGTCCGCTATTGTCATTTGGATTGGAATGGTAATCTACGCGCGTTATGCCGGCTGTGATCCATTCCTTAACAAAGAAATAGAATCAAGAGATCAGGTTGGGATGCATGCAGTCAGAATATATATCTGATCTTAGAGATTTTTCTGTTTTTAAGTAATTTTTTCGATATAGATAGCAGCCATATTTGCCGTGGAAATTTTTAGAGACACCGATGGAATGTTCGGTCTATTTACAGCAGGAATCCTCGCCACCACTCTCAGGTAACTATTGAAGCACAATTGTTCTAATACCTATCATTTGCAAATCGGTGGATTTCTCACCATGATCAATCATCTTTTTTATTTGATAGCACACTTTCGTCGATGCTCAACTCAGTGTCAGCCATTATTTTAATGGATTTCGTGAAGCCCATTTTTCCTGACATATCCGACAGGACATCAACGATACTTTCTAAATTAGTCGGTGAACAGATTGCCCATTTCATGTTATGACTCGTTGGTGTCACTATTAATTTATATCTAATAACTTGCTAAACGGCTTGTACACTTAAAATTTCTTAAAAATTCATTTTTTTTTAGTAATTATTGTGTACATATTCACTGTAGGTTGTGTCTACGGTGCCTTGGTTGTTGCCTTGACGGGGATTGTTCAGCACTTTGGTGGAATAATTCAGGTGTTGCGACTAGTCCTTTTCAAATCTATTGTATTGATAAGTCAAGTATCTAAGTTTCTGATTGGTGTAAATCTGATTGGTTTTTTTTTCTAGGTATTGCATGCGGTTGCTGGAACCTCACTAGGACCAACATTAGGAGTTTTTATTCTCGGATTTTTCGTACCGTGGGCTAACTCCAAAGTAAGATTGATTGCCTCTTATTTAATTAACAATAATTTACGAAATCGTGATTGGGATTGGACTTGCGTCCAGCATTCCACCCTCCATAATCATTTACTGAATCAAGAACTCTGGGGCGTCTTAATTCATTAATTTACGAAATTGAAATATTATGGTAAACATATTATGGTCTTACTTCTGGTAATACAAATTAAATTCGATTTTCGTTTTTTACGTTTGTCTCAGGGTACTCTCATTGCTTACTTCTGTGGACTCGCATTCGGCTGGTGGGCGTCCGTTGGTCGAATTCTTCTTCACGCTCCTTACGTAACGGCCAGTCTCACTACCGATGGCTGTCCAGCAATTCCTTCGTCTGGACTCAACACAACGTTAGATTTTGGGGCCACCAACGAAATAACCGCTCTCGTTAACATAACATCTACCTTGCTTGATGATCCTGTGTGAGTTTTTCTTTCTCTTCTGAGTGCCAATGATCAATTGCCGATCCGAAGTTCAAATTAATGCATGTACCACTTTTAATTTTTATAAATTGTGTTCGTCTTTAGTGAAAATGCATTTGCCCTCTACAAGCTGATTCCATTGTGGTACGCTCTCATGACATTAACCGTGGTTGTCGTGTTGGGAATCGTGTTAAGTTTTATTACAGGTCAGTCATGTTAATCTCTGTTAATGCATGTCATCAATATAAATGCGTTCACCGAGAATATTTCAATCAATTTCGTCGTAATAACAAAATGTGTTTCATGCGTATGTTCTTTAGGACACCAGGATCCAGAGAAACTCGATCCCAATTTAATCTCGCCCTTCTTTTGGGACGTTCTCTACTTTGTTCCTCCTTGCATTCGAACCAGAATTGGCTTCAAGACCTGGAAGCCAAAATCAATTTGATAATGTTTATTTTATTTTTGGTTAAATATCGCGCTGTACTCGTGTATCAACTGTCAAGTAAGTTGACATTGCTGACTTGGCTTTTAGACATTTTGTCATTGTACCGTAGAAGTGGTTTGCTATTTTTGTAATTTGAGATTTTCTAAAATGTATAGTCATCTATATTTTTTATAAAGTAATTTTATTTAGTTTAGCACACTTTAAAAATTATTGTAAATGCCTTGTAAATAAACTTGCATTTTTTGTCCATTGATATATTGTCCATTGATATATAATTGTAATCCACAAACGTTGAGTTCATGTAGAACTCCAATTCATAAATATAAAATTACCACTCGCAAATGTCTCCAATCCATTAATCCATAATTCGAATACATCCATGAAATCCACTAATGTAACGTAATTATATGAAATCGTAAATATGGAATTTTAATCCATAATAAAAACGTTGCGCCAATCCAAGAGAATGAATGTTTCTTTGATGTGCTGTTGCGTCTACCAATATATAGTTTAATAATTTTAAGCTAGTGAGATCTTTCCACACAAAGCTGCAGATTTTAGTGCTCAAGAAGCACCCCCTGAAACTTCCCCGCAGAGCACCGTTTATGAAGATCATTGCTGCAGTCTTTTGTAATTGAATCTAAAACTGGACGAAATGGTGACTCCAGCCAGCTGCACGCAAAAGTTGAGCATGAAGCCATCGCGAGCGATCTAAACACGATCGTCAAAGCACAAGAATGTATAAAACCCCGCGAATTTAAGACTGTTTAAGACAGTTGTAGATGGCTGCCATTCTCTTGGACCAGTTTATGCTAGTTCATGTTTAGGCCGATCGGTGGCAGCACCTTCCACCTAAATCTTCGCACTAGCAAATCGATATAAACTATTGACTCGATACTATAAGCACTATCGATATATAATGTTACAATCGCCCGTCTGTCGTCGCCATTTGCAATTAGGACGCCAACACAAATGCTGTAAAGTGTAAATGTACTGTACTGAACTAACAACGACGAGCGACGACAAAAGGAAGTTTGACGCATATATCTTTGATTTTTAAGGTATTTGCGAAAAATTAGAACAAATGTCGTATCATTCGCGAAGTCGCTCGTCCGGAGATTCGCGGAACTCGTCTTCGAATACCAATGATCACATGGACAAACCCCCCAATTCCAGACTTTTTATTTTGTGCGACAAGTCAGTATGCGAAGCTGATTTCCGAGAACATTTTGGACAGTACGGCACCATCGAAGACGTATGGATTGTCAAGGATAGGAACAGCGGAGATCCCAAAGGTATATACAGTCGACGTTCGGTGTTGGGTATGAAGGGCTCTGTGTTCGGTTACTGTGCATGTCGTGTTACGTTTTGGCGACGCTCTAACCTTTTAAAAGGACGAACAATCGATCTAAACGATCGATCTGGCTAGGTCTCAGCAATTGCCTCAAATCCATCTTGACTATTGTTGTTGACATTCTAATTGGGGAGTGAAATACCGATGCAACATTCAAAACGCATGCCAATTACAGTACTATGTGTTATGTGCAGTGGATGTCATTGCATCAGCTGAGTCGCTAGGTTGCACCGGTAGTTAAACTCCATTAAACACAAAAATTAACCTATATCCGAACCATGTGTTTCATGAGCAAAGTAAGACAATAGACCATCTGGATGGCGCTGTTGTCAGTGGCGAAATTCAACAAGTTTCCTTGCTGAGCCTCGTTCACAGACATGTACATTTCGCGGAGTAAACTGACATGTACGCGTCACATTTACTGAAACTGATCCATTCATGGCCCAATCACCTGTTTTATTTGCCTTACATGAAATTCTGTTAGCGAATTCGATATGGTCAACGTGCCTATACATGTATGCTGTAAACCTGTACTGTACTTTCCCATCTCCTCTATGTAGATTTTTCAAAATGCAACACACTCTTATTTGCCAATCTCAAAATAGAGCGTACTTGACACCTTCGATCACAAGTGTTTAAACGCTTTGTTAGATTTCAAATTGTACGTTACAGCGTGTAATACACAATGGGTTGTGGTTATCATTTTTTCCTCAGCTAAATGACCAGCATCTGTACTCCGTTTTCTCCATCGATTTCCCCGAAACCCCGCATGTACCGCAATGGTGCCTGCGTTGTTGCCCGTTCGCCATGTTTCAATACCCAACTGATGTTTGCCATTTGCCATTTTGCTGATTACAATTACAAATTTGACCCGCAAGCAGCCCCCAAGAGAGGGTCTATGGCGGGGGTCGAAAGACCAGTTGGGGACGGAAATGGATTTATTTTAAAAGGCTCTGGATTTGAGGCTCTGTCAGATCATTCCACTGTCTACATACTCTAGGGAAATAGGAATTAAAATATGACGCAGATGTACATTGAAGCTCGTTCACCATTCTAGTGTGGCCCTTCTTCTACTTCTATTAGGAGCTGGAAACTGATGATGTAGCCAAACCACACGCAACAGAATTCTTCCAGTTCTTCGCTCGATTCGATCGTAGTGAAACCTAGCCGAGGGTCGCCATCATTGAGATTCATTATTGAACACTTTGCGGCTACCTGCGAACATGAACACGAAACTGTCACTTTTCCAATTAGATTAATCTTTGCGAAGCCTATCAAGACTATATGAGCCTGATTAGCTGACAAAGAATCGATGCAAACTACATATCGTATACCGTATTAAGCATATCATACGAAGTGGTCAGCTGTGATCTGAACCCAATTTTTTTTTGGCGAATAGTATCTGTCAACCTCATTAGTAAAAATAATGTGAGAAATAAATTTGTAACATCCGTTTAACAATATTTTTACTTGTATTGATAATATATTGGACCACTGAGTACAGTACAACCTATCAGGTCAAGTTAAGCGAAAAAAACATAGGAGCAGGCCCAGGACACTGGGATTAAACGGTGACGGTCGAGTTGGCAAAACTCGGAAATAAATAAAAACGAACTTTTGCGTAACACACGGATCACACACATTAATCACAATCTACAATCCCTTGTTGCTGTTTTTTAAAATTGTGTCCAGCAATTTTTATTTTTCTTCGTCATTCTACAACAACGACATCTCCGCAATTTGTGAATTATGACATTTTAAATTAAAAATATTTCCTCCTTAAAATGGTCTAGAATGCCTGTGTAAATTTGTTAGGTATAGAAAATAATTTTTTAAGTTACTTATTCGAAATATGAAGGTACTTTCGAAATATTGCGCCGTAAGCAGATATCTCGGGAGGTTTTAGTGTCTCTGTATTTCTTCTTTCAATGTAGTCAACACGGAAAGTACCTGCTTGTAAAAAGACATTCTGAGGGTGGCCTTGAAAATGTTACGATCACTATTTATATCGACTCCATTCAATATTTGGGTACAGGTATTATCTGCCGCAAATCTAAGCTATTTGTTTTCCGCCCGCTCGTTTGGCGAGTTTACTCCGCCGTACACAGACTGGGCATGATCTCGTGTTGATGTTTGTTTCTGAACTGTAGCTAGATACACGTAAAGGTAGCTCTGCTGGTCCTCCAGGTACACCAGGTACTGTATATGTAATGTAGCGGGGGGGGGCGAGTGAAACCCACGCTGGGGCGTAAACTAGTTAACACATCAGTGGGTGGTCAAGACTTTCTTATTTATTTGGGTCGACCGCGCGTGTGCCTACCTTCGCGTAGGTGTTAAAATGTTGTCGGTTGTTTCTTTTTTATTGGAAAACCTTCTCCACTCTTAGAGATTATGATTTTTTTCTTCTTGGTGACAACTTCGAACATCTGGTGAGAACTTTATTAGGAAACTGGTGAACAAATTCAGTGTTGAGTTTGACAAATATCGGATAAATATTGATGGTAAAAAAATCGATCGTTTGTACGATCGTACTAAAATGATAGTTTATTTTCCTGTTTTTTGATATTCGTATCCGATGTTCGTTGGTTGTTGTTTTTTTTACCTGATTCGTGTACAGCGACTCTGAAGTCTGGTAGCATTGGCGCGTCGAAGCGAGCTGCGCTTGCAAGGGCATCAATGGGATCAGTTGGCATTGCTCGGGCGTGTAGCACAGATAGAGTAACCTTTTAGAGAATATTTTCAGAATCTGGTTGGTTGGTGCTCTTCCGATCAGTTGGTGTTCTCCGGAGGTCCGCGGCGGTAGTGTTCAAAAAATATTTTGGTCGGTTGCGCCTTCCACATTTCCTGGACGTGAATATTTATTTTGAAGAGGTGGGCGTGAAGATGTCCTATCGTGTGCGTGGTCGATCATCGACGGATCGTCAGGCCCTGTCGTCTACAATTCCCAGGGCGGATGATGTGCCCCCCAATTCGAGACTGTTTGTTCTCCACGATCGCGCGTCTACCGAGTCCGAGTTCCGGAAAGCGTTCGGTCAGTTCGGTAGCGTGGAGGACGTCTGGGTGGTCAAGGAGAAGGGCAGTGGAGAGCCCAAAGGTAAACGTTTGTCAGGTGGAGTTCTTCCCTACATGGTCATAAGTTTGTCGATTAAGATTGCGTGTGGATTGGGAGCCAGAATCTGTCCTGGAAGTGGCAGGAGTGATTTTCGATGTGGGATGCGCTGGTCCAATATTCATATTTAAAAAGTAAGGTCAGGTGGGAATTGGGCTCAATAGGTGTGATATTTTCAGATCTTCACTGGGCAAGACTGTGAATGTCAATGCATCATCGCCAAATATGGACTGATGCCAAAGACTATAAATTTTGGGGGTGCAATAGTACAGTAGCAGTATGTTCAGAACCTCTTAAGTTATGATTTGCGATATGCGAATTGTATTGTAATAATAGAATATATTTGTCTCTTAAGAAATGGTTTGAAAATATTACTAGTTAATTCAAATTTTTGGATGGAATTTAAAAAAATTACCAGGGCAACTAGAAATTTTATTCGTGATAAAAATTCACTAATTTTTCTGAAGTACAGTACAATGTATCTTTCATACAGTACGAGTAATTGAAATTCGAAATGTTTTATTAAATTTGTCGGCAAATTCTTTAAATTTTGTTATAATATTTATATTTTTATTTGCTGAAAAATTATGTATACCGAAATTGTTTCGGTTTTACATTTTTTTAAACCGATCAGTTCAAGAATGTTTTATCAAATACTGGTCACTCTTTCACATTGACCTGTATAAATTTGTTTTATGGTTGAAAAGTCAACTGGCGAAAAATTTAACTCTGATAAAATAATATTCAAGTGCTTGTCTATTTCCAAGTTGCTATTTTTCTTTATAGAAATGCAATTAATATTTCTAAAAACTTGTACACATGGAATCTTGAGCGTCTTTTTTGTTCTTAATACCAGTTTATGCTTCCCGGTAAACTCCGAATGTACGAATGAAAATACGAAATGACGATTGGAAAATTAATCAATCTGCATTTTACCGAAATTGAGGCGCTAAATAGGGATACCATTGATACTGCAGAAGTCTCGTTGGTATTGTCGTTTCTGAATGGACGTGTCGCTCAAAATACAAAAGCCCTTAAGTATATGCGTGTCAACGCGAGTGATGCCTTTTGCGACAAGTACCAGTTGTATTTATTCCGTGATGTGTAATGTCGTGTCTCCCGTTTTGTTTTTCCGTCCGCCCCCGCAGGTGTTGCCTACATCAAATATGCCAAGACCTCTCAGGCGATGGAAGCGTTGGAGCGCCTGGATGGACAATGTATCAGCGATGGCACCAAACCTATGAAAGTAAGCTACCCAAAAAAATAAAAAAGTAACGGTTGTGTTGACGGCCGTTGTGTTTGATTGATTCTGACACGGCAATGTATCAATTGTTAACGCATACAAAAATCTGTTAGCGCATTGCTGCAAGTACATTTTTATTCGTCAAAGGTTGCTCAGGTGGCATTTGAATTGATAAATTGTCGTATAATAATTCTCAAGTTGTTGAAAAGCCCTTCCAGTGGCAATCTGCAATTATCACACTGGTGTTCTTTTGCTCACAGTTGAAGCGACTATATTAGATTTTCTTTTCATATGGCGTGGGTTTTGTTATACAATGGAATGTTCTGCACACGCGACTTATCCATAATCGCCATCCTGGCGACTTCAAAACCATTTTGAATAATTTTGTACTGTATGCAGTCGGGTGATATTTAAATTCGTACGACCCGTCGTGGCGCAGTTGGTTTATGACGGACTGCGGTTCGGCGGTCCCGGGTTCGATTCCCGGCGCGGG
>JAQGBY010002075.1:0-24955 GCA_034698785.1 Mycogona germanica | reverse complement strand
TTCGTGGGCGCAGTGATTCTCAAATACTGAAATTGGGGACTCGGAGGCGACCAGAAATCGAAGTTGATTCCTCAACTTGATATTTCAGTCAAACTCATGACGAAAATGCACTTTTCTCTCAAAACCATCGATTGAGTGGAATTGTGCGCATGCGCAGATGACGTCATTTGATGTTGAGAATCAAATTTGAAAGACCAAAATGTGGCCCTTGGACGCCAGGACACATTTGGACTTTAAAAAAGACCAATAGTTTTGTCCTGTACTTGGACGTGGTTATGAATACACCATATCGCGTGACCTCTGATTAACCTTCTGAGGGAAAAAAAGAACACTCGTGTGGTGCTCGGTGCGCCGAGGTGAACAATTTATAGATCAAATCGAGCTTCAGGAAAGATTTTTGAATTTTGTATGGCAATCTCGAGGTTTGCAGCTGTTCCAATGAACTCTTTCGTAAACACTTTTTTCTTCTTCATTCCTTCTTACCCCCCCCCCCCAAGGTTTCCAACAGTCGAATAAACTATTGGAACTGGATGTCTGTTCAAATAACAGCTACACAATATCAGTCTCGCTGTGTCCATGAAAACCGCCATCTGGCGTGTCTGGACTTGAAAGCGGATAAACATGATAATCGGGGGTAATTACGTTCTCTCAGGAAACAGACTTTGTCGAGGAGAAAAAGTTTCAAACGTCTTGAAAACGGTATGCTCAGCTGAAAAATTTGGCGCATTTCTTACTGTGTTGGTTTTTATTTTTCGGAAGACATTTAATCACCGGATACGCCTAACCTCCTGAGATTCCTGTTTATATTTCTGGTAAGTGACCATTTTATGGTCATGTTAAGGAGGGGAAAATAAAAATGCAAGATTGCAAATATTGAGACATTGAGACAGAATTAATTATCTTGATAAAATACTGGGAATTTTGGAATTATTTTCGTTAAGATTATTGATTTCTAAATGAGATAATTTTAAAAATGAAAGCTCAAAAAACACCTTTTCGAAGTGCGGTATACTGTACTCCAATTCTGACTGGGCTATTGCTTATGCTTATAGTCGTTGAGCCAATTTGCGCACCTGTCAACGGAGAAACAAAGTTATGAACATGTTCCGCTTTTATTTTCGGCTCCGTGTACTCGCTATTTTGTTTACCCCTTTTGACGTTGGCCTATCATTCCCCCTCTCCCCCTCTCCCCCTCGCGTGATTACAATACACGGTGGCCCATTAGTCCAGTGCACTGTGGTGGGCACCCAGGGGCCGAAAAGAAATGGCGCCACAATTCGGAGTCGTTCCAAAAAACAAAACTCTTATTTTGACGAAATAATGGAAGCGAAATTGGACCAAAGTGATACGAACTCTGGGCCAAATGCAATTTTCTTTTCTTGCGTGCCCTGGCCACTTTTCTGCTGAGCATTTTGGCCACTAGCGTACACACAACGTAAAAGTCGAAAATGAGTCTCAAATTTGAACGGAATCAAGTTAAATTAGAAAGTAGATCAATCTACTCGAAGAAACGAAATCTTCACATTTGTTAGGTGTAGAAGAGCGGGACATACTAGAATGGTTCGGGAGCTGCATTGTAGATGTGACTCGTACTTCAACTCCTATTTCCCCACAGTGTGTCGACAGTGGACTAGCCTAACTTTGTTTATATTGCAATGGGGTTTTAAATATATGCGCTTCGCGCAAATTTCTCCTTAGTACCTTTAACTGGTTCGGAGTAAAATCTTAACAATTCTTTGAAGAAATAGTTAACGACAAATTTGGGGAGGGGGAGTGACATTTCTCCTCATTCTACGGGAACAAAATTGTTTCCACCAACAGTCGCTAGTGACGCGAGTAACAAACAAATTGCAAATAAAAAACTTTTTTCCGATTGTAACTTCACGAGATTTTGATTAAAATAATCCTGCTTCTATTTTGACAAATCGAACCCAGGTATTGCGAGATTAATACCTGGGGTGGTTGGGTTCAATTAAACGCAGCTCGCCAAGCATCGGAACCCCCAGGACTATTGAGGGGCCGTTTACTCCGGGGTCGCGGGTTAAGAAAGAGTGAGAGAGTGATCCGCCCGAAATAGAAGCTGGTTGGCGGCACCACACCCCCGTTCCCGTCTAAATCGGGATCCGGATCGAGAGCCTGGAGCCTGGAGTGTTTCTGGGCACATGTCTGGATTGTATCCTTCGGGCATGGCCGATGCCTAGGACGGGTCGAGGGGAGGAGGGTTCAGGAGGGACTGGAGATAGCTGGTATTAATGCTTTACACTGGGTTGTGTTAGCACCTATGTCAACCCCCGTCCCCACCCAACTAGGGGCGGGGGTCGCGGGTCGTTCGCGGGGAATCACAGATCTACAACAATTGTAATCGTAGAGCTGAACTTCACTGCATCCACACGTCGTGTAAATGACGTAAAGCTGAATTGATACTTGGCAATGAATTCAGCAAATGCCTAGGGATGATACTGATGATGATTCAAAACTGAGACAATTTACGGCAATTCAAATGCTCCTTGATTAAATATGGTTAATTATTTAATGAATATTGCACCCCTATTCAATATTGGAGTACCTGACTGAATTACAATTGATTAAAATTGAACATCTTCGATTGGAATCTTGCGTTATCAAGAGTCATTACTGTCTCCTTCAGCCAGGACTTGACTGGGAACTGACTTCCGGAACTTTTTGCTCCCTGACCTCGGCGGGTCTCCGCGGGAATTGTCCAGAGACCCACACCCCAGAATCCATGATACATGCAATGAATCTGGTATGAAGTTGACTCTCTCAGTGGTGACATCTCGGGGCGGAGTGAGGAGAAAAAACAAATATTTCATGAGGATTTTTTTGTTTTGAAAGAAAAACCTTCTGTTTGATCACGGTTGGCCCGACGGGGGATGACATTTTCAAATGCATAGATCTACGCTATCATCCCTATATTTTTTTACACCACACATGGAGTATGACATAAACCCAAAAATCCGATACCCTCATCAATCTTAAGAAAGGCGATCGATAATTTGTCTTTCACAAATTTCGGGAGCCTCAATCGCATCGCCAAACTAAAAAGCTGTGCCGCTTCCGTTTTGCATTATTTTTTGAAAATTTTATTTTACATAATTCCATTTTTGTATTAATTAAAAATAGTTCAATTTTAAAATGTACTTCTGATGAGATTGATAAAAAAATGTGTGATTCTTTTAAGATTACTGGCAACTGGCAATGAGGTTACCAACTAATGTCTGCTTAATTTAATAAAATTTTGACAGAATTAGACAGAATTTTGGTGCGATGGTGTCGCGGGTTCGATTCCCGGTTGTTGGACAAATATTCCAAAAAAAAAAATAATAATAATTCAGCGCCGAACTGTCTGCGTCCAAGAAACTCTCGTGTCTTGGACTCTAACGGCGGAAGCGCGTCACGACCGCCATCAACATTCAGTTGGACTCTGTGTAGGTGCAAAAAAAGAGCTTCTTAAAAAATCAATCGCATTCGTCGAGGGAGAGAAAAAGTATAAATAGATGATAGTGGAGATTGGTGGAGTGGGGGAGGGCGAGGGGAAGGAGGGTGCGAGACAAGAGTAGGTAAATGGAAATTATGGTACAGCGTAATTGGAGATTCTCGAACGAAAAATAAAAGAAACCAGGTTGTCCTAATTAGAAATTGCTTTTATCTTCACTAATTAACAGTTTATGAACCTGGAGAAAAAATAAAGACGCATGCTTATGACTTTCTCCTAAAAACACGAGCCCCAATTACAAATATGACATGTACATGTACTCGTGAGCGATAGAAATCCTATTATATTGTTAAACGTAAAAATAAGGTGGCCCCGATCAATTTGATATTTTAAATCGTTGGAACCGTCACATTTAGTTTGGTTGAGCAACTGACTTGTTGTACGACAGATCCCGGGTTCGATTCCCGTCTCGATCCGATTTGTGGTACCGAATCTCCTCAAGTACATGTTGACGTCGTCGTTTGCAGGTGAAAGGACCTTCAATTACTTCAGACGTTAGTAGGGACCTATGTATAGGGGGGGTCGGATTAAGGGGGTTGTTGGGGGTGGTAGGGCGACCCCGATGACAAAGGGGGAGGGTCCCGCTCGGTCGGCAGATGGTTAAAGACAGTCGAGCGAGCGCCAGGCACAGAGCCAATCATTATTTATTAATAAGGAAATATTGATTTCGATAACTCGGCATAGGTACATACACATCACGACAACAAGGTGTGTGTTTATATTTGCTCACGCAGCTTTTTCACAGACGAGCTCCGCATCAATGTGTTCGTGTATTCGCAACGTCGCAGTTCGGATCACTTAAACTTGGCGACCATCTTTGGTTATTTTCGTTTGGTCCATGGACCGGGGTTTGCCAAGACAATTGGGACCAGCTCACTCGAGTGTTTAATATCTCGATAGGTGGCGTTACTGCAGGTGGCCACGAAAGCAGTAACACTTAAGATTAAGGAACCATTCTTCAAAAGACAAAAAATAATATTAACGACCAATACAGCGATAAACTGGAGATTCACAATACACGAGAATCTGGATTCAATGAATGTTGGGATTCGAACACTAGTTGTTAGAAATCCATCGAAGTTTGGAGGTCCCAGAATTTATTCAAAATTTATAATTAGTTATATTTATTGTTTTGCGCAGGATTCTTTTGCATGGTAACTTATTTTTAACTTGACGTGAAAGTGGTTGATGTATTGACGATAGTGGAATCTTCAAGATGGCTGCCGGAAGTGTGTTGACAATGATGTTGCGTTCGTTTTGTCAACGATCGCCATTCCTATGTCATACACTAATTAAGCGAGGCTTTCTATTTATGAGTTTGTTCGCACTGGCAACGTATAATTACGTCGATGCCGATCGATTAGAAGGATGATTTTCAGAACGCGACCCAAACTCCAACCACGTCCGACGGCAAGAAACGCAAAATGAATGGATTCTACGCCGGAAACTGAACATTCGTTCTATCGCTACAGATAATGATGAAACGGTATCGACAAATTTTTATCAGCAATTTCCAATCGCAACTGATAAACGCACCAATGATTAGTAGACGATGCCGTGAGAGCACACGTAAAGCGACGCTTACCACGAAGCGAACTCAACTGTTCGCAGAATGAAAGGCTTCTTTTGTTGTTGCGCAAATTGTTTTTTATCCTTTCCATTTCGGTGCTGGCTGCAAAATTTGAATAATTAATAAGAAATGGAAACTAATATGTTGCACGCACGTGGACGCGTCGTTGCAATGAGTGGGCCGCAGGTACGCAGTTGGTGCGGGCCGCCAGCTTGAGCGACTCTCCGTGCGTCACTAACTAGGACGTCAGTCGAGGAGGAGCACTTATAAAGGGCAGGTGGAGCTGTCCACTGTCCGGAACTGGACCCTCGTCATGTCCCAAAATGACTGGACGACATTTCGCACCGCGCAGTACAAAAACAAGGAACGTTTAGTGACACGATGGGGATTTCTTGGACGACAAACGCGCCCCGACAATTTTGGAAGGTTGGGCTCATTTTTGGATTCCTTTGTTATATTCACCGTCACAGTTTGTATTCTGGGCAAGTGCCCAGACCAGTAAGAGGTCGTCGGCGGCGGCAGCAAAAGAGATAGCGATCGCGGACACATCACGACACGAGAGGGGGAAAGGGGGCGCTCGTTACTTCCGTTTCCGCTGACGCCACTTTTGCGAAGGCGACGTCAGAAAATAATAATTAAGGGAAGTTTTGCGCTCACGCGAAAGGGCTGCAGAACGATTTCCAAGTCAAATAGGCCTCTGGAGCAGGAGGAGGAAGAGAAGGCGGAGAGGAAAAATATGTTTTTTTGCCAAAATCGATAGGAATTATTTTGTGCCCGTTCCAAATTAAACTGCGGCGCAATATTTTGCGTGCCAAAATGTCGCTCTTCAATGCAGGTGTTCGCGAGGGTCCGCCATTCCAGCTCCACGCTTGAAAGCCACAAATTTCTAAGATCCACTAACCTCATAAGACCAAAATCAAAACAGCTAGGATTTCCTGATCCTCTATATTATAGAACAGAGATTTTGATTTTCCTGTCCGGAGACTGACTCTCGAACGGCTCAATAAAATTGCATAAAAATTAACATACAGGTTAGTAAACCATCATAATTCGCTAGCGACGAAATTTCAGATCTCAATGTTCAATATTTCATATTAAAATAACCCTTACCAAATTCTGGATAATCTCCCATTCGCTTCAAACTTAAAAAATGGCGTCTCCACATCAAAAACATGACGTCGTCGATTTCATGAGACAACCAAGCAAACCAGATAACAGTTCCAACCAAACAAACCAGATAACAGTTCCAACCAAGCACACCAAACCACATGCTATTACCGAAATGATGTTTTCAATATAAAAATAAAATAAAACAACAATATTAAAAAACATAAAATAATCAAATAGATAGTTTTAAAATGATTCTTTTTCAATTTAACATAATAATTGTCAAACGATTGAAAATCCAAATTTTTAAATATAAAAAAACATGTTGAGGCACCACTGCATGACGTTATTATAGCACGTGAAAAATCAGTTACTTCACATTTAACGTTTGCGTTTATCGCGTGTCATCGTGTAACGTAAAATAACCGGTAAATTTAAACAATTAATTTTTTATTTCATTGGTGGTTACTGTTGTAAACCCAGGCAAAGCCGGGCACCCTTCTTGTATTTTTATAAAAGTACAAAGTTGGACTAGACTGAAGCTAGACATGTGTTCATGGATATCTCACGGACGGTGTAATGCAACATAATAAAATAAGCTCAAATTATGAAATTTCCCGAAACTCTAAGTACATCACAACAATCGAGAAACCAATAACTTGGATTCCCAACAATGAATTGTCTAAGATTCAATATTTTCTATATTTGGACTAACCAACCCCGACGCGACCAGGAACTCGGTTATAAATTGCTGGTCACCAAAAATAATAATAATCCAACAACACCAATTTCAATTGCTGAAATCAATCGAATGTGTGCGTAGAAAAGGGCTTTTGAGCGCCTTAAAATATCGACTGGATACCTCGTATATCGTTACGTCCACCTACCACCAAAATTGTACAGGTGCGTCCCTCCTTATTTTTCTTGGGCGCGTATTAGCGAGATCTACCCACAATTCCCTCAAAAATCCGCCCGCAGCTAAACATATCGATCGAGATGCTAATCGATATATCGAGCCATCGTCACTCGTCAGGGGAACGGACTGTATGTACATGTACACTGTATATATATATATATACACAGAAGAGTGATATGATGAACACAATCGTAGTAGGGTGTGGGGGAACCCCTTTGTCCCACCACCCCCACCACCCCTCTACCGGCCTTTATTCGCATTCGCTGCGCATTTTAATTTGATCGTGAAATGATAAGTGCTTCGGCCAACAAACACATACTGGACTCTATTGTCGCAACACTACCATTGCTGTTATGTAGATAACAAGTCAAATATTGCCAGTGACGCCTTTAGATATGTCATATTGGAAGTGTCCAATGTCGACGTGACTTGGATGAAAGACACATTCGGGGGGTCTGTGCTTGTTTGTTGGGGTCGCCTTATGTGGCCTAATCTCGACATCAACAACAATAATAGGAAATGAGAGTTGAGTCCTCAGTGGGGTGTGGTGGGGGGAGGACATTTCTATGCATTGTAGACAAGTGGATGAATTATTTGGTCGAATCGGGGACTGTCAGGAGGACAGGAAGTGAAGAAGGTGCTGTAATAGCTGGGTTCAATTCCCGGCCGTGACCTCTAGAGTTCTCCTTACTGGAGAAATTCGAATTCCAGCACGCGCCTTCTTGTGAGTGGCAATGTGAGCAACGTCATTGGTGCTGGTGAGAGTCACTAGGGAGGAGGAAAAGAGGTCTCGAACCGACGTAGCGGTGTGGAGACTGTGATCTGGGAGATGCTGCCCTCTGGCGGAGGTCGAGGATATTGCTGCTGCCCCGTGTTACGAGGCAATCACACAATGCACCGATCATACTTCGATTTATTTTATGGGATTCTTACTTTATTGGTGCCATTCAATTTTTTAATTTATTTATTTTAAAAAAATCTTAAGATTTTCGCTATGCTATTTCAAACGGGCGTCGGTTAAATAAATTAAAACTATAACCTTAGTCGAATGTCTCGAGCATGTATACGTTGGAGACGAATACTGTACAGTAGATTAGAATTTCTAAATTGGAGTACTTTCCGAAACATGTATTAAAAATTCCAGAGAACGAATTTCACGATTCTCGGCTTGTCCCTTCATAGAATAAACTCTATCTTCGAGCACTCTATCCGCGTTCATGCGTCCAATCGATATAACAGTGAACGCGAGTCTTTTCTAATTGCGAGTCGCGCACCTGTTGTACGAATGCGAGCGCGCAGTTGCAGTCACACGCCAGTGTCACACATTATTGTGTAACATTTGAAGAACAACCTGGTTTGAATTTTCAACGCGCCCTCCATATATCGGTTTCGCCTGCTAAAGAGCCACACTGCAACGTGTGACGTCATCGTACAAGTGTGCATCGGATCAATGCGGCCGTACAAATGTCCTCGCTGGTGCTGGGGCTCGAACAGCGAACTGGAAAGACTAAAAACAGCGAAACATAAACGAATGGGACTCGATCCCCTCTCTCTAGACCGTCTACCTTCATCGGGTGGCCAGGTGACAGTTTCCCAGCACCTAGCTTTAAAGATTTAATAACCGTTAAGACGCTCTTTTTCATAGCGACACAGTCGGCCCATTACGAAACAACCCCTGGATCTCCATATTTGATAAATGATTGTTGCGTTCACAAGACACAAATTTAATAAGCAACGAGAACGCTTATAGAGTGGGTAGATGAGTTTTGGCAGGTCGGCCGAGCAGTCTATCGAGTCATTGGAAAGAGGATTTCCAGAGAAGAGAGACGAGGCTTACGGAATGCGCTCCATGTATCCAATTGAAGGAGGCAAAGCAATTGTTTTCAATTGGCCGCCGGCGTTTAAATTTGATCCCCGCCAGTGTACGATGGCGAGGCCTTCACTCTACTCGATTCCCAATTATTGATTATGGATATTGTTAGTGGCGCCCCGGGCTCCGCTCGGACCACTCCAGAAACAAGTCCTCCTCTTGTTGTTCGCCCGGAGCGATGTGCTGGCTTGCCATCACACATAGTTGGACCGTTGTTTCTTCGCACTCATCCAACATCAAAGTATCTGATACATTAGACAATTGCTCGACTAATCTGACGGACTCGGAATTAAAAGAAAAAACTCAAATTTATATGTTTGAAACACAATTTCACAAATATTTGTCTAACGTTTTGGTTATAAGATCAAACCTTATCGAACACAAGAGGGGTAGCTGGCTTTGCCTGGGTGTTCAGTAACCACCAATGAAATAAAATATTATTTGTTTAAATTTACCGGCTATTTTACTTGTAAACGATAACACTAGATAAACGCAAACCTTAAATGTGAAGTATTTAAAATTTTGGATTTTCAATCGTTTGACAATTGTTATGTTAAATTGTTATTGTTATGAAAAATAATCATTTTTAAAATATCTCTTTGATTATTTTATGATTTTTAATATTGTTATTTTATTTTTATATTGAAATTATTATTCCGATAACTAGTATGTGATATGGTGTGCTTGGTTGGAACTGTTATCTGGTTTGCTTGGTTGTCTCGTGAAATCGACGACGTCATGCTTTTGAAGTGGAGACGCCATTTTTTTATTGTATAGCGAAAGGGAGATTATCCAAAATTTGGTAACGGTTATTTTATTATGTTTTATTGAAAATAGAGATATGAGAATTGATCGCTATCGAATATTATGATGGTTTACGAAGTGTATGTTAAATTTTATGTGATTTCATTGAGCCGTTCGGCAGATAATCTCTAGACATTAAAATCAGTTTCTTAGTTTTATAATATAGGATTGTACTATAGGATAATCTGAATCGAGAAGGATTATCATTATCAGTCATTATTGTGATTGTCTCAACCCCTACTTGATCATATCTTGCTAGCATACTCCGGAAGTCGAATTCTGTGAGCGTCGATTCGATGCGTTGTTGTCTCCGGCGATTTTTGAGACCACATCCGCCTCCCCCCCCCACCCACCATAGCTCGGAAGTAACGGTAAGTCGGTTTTCGAGTCCCAAGGCGATCAAAAGTTGAACAGCAACCGTTGTGGAGTCATTCGTCCATACCAGGTGTATGTGTATACGTGTGTATGGAACGACGCTGGAGTTCTCTTTCGCACTCGTCAATTATTTATCGAGCATTCGCTGACTGGCGCTAGTAAAATATAGTTTTTGCGTCGGCTGTTTTCAGGTAGAGTCGAGTCAGGCAGAGCAGCAGCACGCCCACCTGCCAACGATCGCTGAAGGGGGTGGCGAGGGTGGGACTCCCCGTGACGTAACCACAACTTAAACCTCCACTACTCCACTTGTGCTCTACATCATTCCTCTCCCTAGACGCAATTAACTTGACACTGGCCACCTTTCAATCTCCAGCAGAGCATCCACTCCATTACAAACTTTTCACAGAATTGATAATTTGCTAGCATAGAAGTACGAACAGGTTAAAAATACTTTCGTACTGAACTTAAAGTCACACTTCAAAGAGTAAAAGTAAATTTTAGAACTACTGAATTTAACGAGAATCTGTGATATGCCTAAAAACAAAGAAAGGCAATGTCGATTGTACATTTAAAACGTGAATAAAATATCAAAAATAAATTATTTTATTATTTAATTCAACATAAATGTTGGTCTTTCTTATCTGTCCTTCGACACATGGACGACATTTGCAGTAGACGTAGTGCCGCAAATGTTAAGGTCATTGCAACTTATTTCAAGTATTTATGTTGTCGCGTTCATCAGATATGAATTTCATTAACAGCCGCTTCCCGAAGCTGCCATTTTTCGGTTTACACCTAAAAATAACACGAAGCAACGAATTCTTCCCTCCTATGAAACGAATATCGGTTGTTCTCTATTCTAAACTCCGCTTAGGATGACACCGAGTACCGATCAATTTGAAGGAGCAACTTTTTTCGTTTGAAATCTTCAAACTAATGCGAACGGTTCGACCAAAACGGATGCCAACAATTTTTCGTTCCCAATATATTAGCAGTCACTTGACCGATCCGCCAGACGTCAGAAGGACGTGGAGGAATTTCATTTCGCAAATTCCAGCGCCCGCCATCATCCTTCACTCAATTGACGGAACTGACTGGAAGCGGGCCTCGAATGTAAAAAACGGCAACTGCGGACTGGGTGTGGTGCGGGCATTAAGGAGGATACTCAGCGGTAAGTCGTACTACAATGACGTTTATAGACTCAGCGGGGCCTCGTTAATCGGAGGCTGTGCACGTCACCAAACGTCTCCTCCTTTTCGCGCACTCAAAAGAGCCAAGGAAAACTGACTGGTGAACGCTAAGTGGTACCAGTGCTCCCCCCTCCCCCTAAGACCCACATCTCCACAGTAATACCCCCCTCCTCGAATTCCAGTTCATATCCAATGAATGTGGAATGACAACTGACGTCAGAAATCTCTCGCAGAATCTCACCGTTGCATTGTGTGATTGCCTCGCATCACGGGGCAGCAGGGCAGGTAGGCAGCAAAACTCGCTCCGCTACGTCGGTTCGTCCTTTTCTCGACATTGGTGTGACGTCAGTGACACTTGTTCGCGTCAGTGACGTCAGCACCTGCTTGATAATCGCATTCCAGAGGAAGAAGGCGCGTTCAGGAATTTCTCTTGCCAGAAATATTCCGAAGGTCTCGTGTTCTTTAAATTGAAGAAAAGCGAAATAATAGATGACATTTTTGGGAAGGTGGTCTCATCTGGTCCTAAACAGACAAAACAGCAAAGCTTGCAGAACACTGGCTCGACCGGCGTAACCACAGAAACCGTGGTGCAGAAAGGAGGAGGTTGGAGGAACTCTCTCGAAGCGGAGGAAGAAAATCTCAAAACCGGAAGAAAAAAATGTACTCGAGTATAAAGCGGCAGAATGTTTGCTCAAGTTATTAGACGTTATCTCTTCCAACAACAAAATCAGCTACCACGACTTTCGTTTAAAACAAACACGGAGTGTTGAGGACGAGGTTGGATGGATTGAGAGCCGAGCTGCCAGAGTGATGACAACTTAGCAATTCCTCATCTAAACGAGAGGAAACAGCTGGCAACTGGGACAGGGATCCGTCGTATCAAAATAAGAAACAACCCTCATATCGTGGTGGATGAATTCGGACTAATAGTTCGAACAACTAAATGGCATATAGGTACTTCATAACCCTAAAAATCTCATACAGTGAAAGGTTAAAGCGCGGTTTACACCGGAAAAGATCGGCTGCTAAGGACCCGATCTTTTCAAGTGTAAACCGCGCTTAACAGATTACAGGAGCGCAGACCACGGTTGCGAAGTTAGAGATTGGTGAACAGAGAAGACCTTTTTTCTCTGGAACCGAAATAGAATTGCGAGCCCAGTAACAACGGGAGACCCAATCAGACCCTCGGTAGTGATCCCCTTCATTCAGTTGGCGGACCCGAGGTCCCCGCCCCCGCCAAGCAGCAAAACAATTCCGAGCTAGGAGAGAAAAAGAAGGAGCTAGGGAGCGGTGGAATGAACTAGTTGAACGCAACACAGATCGTTGGCTAATTAGTGTTCGGTGAGCAAGTGCGTTCCCACCCCTCGATGGGGTGATCCCCCCCTCCCTCCCCAGCACGCAATTAGTACAACGAAAGAAGGACAGCGAACGTCACGCCAGCTAGCGGACGACTGATCCTGACAGGAGCAGGTACAGGATTATTTAACTTCGGTCACTCGGAAGGGCGCGTTTTGAAATGAAAATTTGGCTCAATCACCGAGGCCACCTTCGAATCAATTACATCCTAGAACCAAAAACGAATCTGATGGGTGCATTGTGTGATTGCCTGGCAACACGGGGCAACAGAGGGAAGCACCTTCCAGAACAGATCTTCTCATTCCGCCACGTCGGTTCGACACCTCCTTTCCTCCTCGTCATGTGACGTCAGATTGTCTCGCCCAGTACCAATGACGTCATCACGTGATCGATACTCGCATTCACATGGAAGAAGGTGCGCGTAGGAATTTCTCTCAACCGAATAATTCCACAGGTCTCGACCGGGAATTGAACTCGTGATGGCGGGATCTCGCTATGGCGTGCTCTTGTGAAGTGGTAGTTTTAATGGGAGCTGCTACGTTGGGTGAACTAATACGGGTTCGAACCCACGTTCCTCTAGTCCGTAGACGGACGCTCTTGTCCATTCCAAAGCTGTGAGGAACTGAACAGTGATAAGCGAACACAGTCAAGAGTTGAATTTTCATTTACGCGACGCACCCCACGACAAAACATATCTTCCATCGCTCAAACTAATCGCCCATTGCGCATGCGTAGTGATGGTCGTGGTTTTATTTGGCACGATCACCGGAAACGAGGGAAGTGGACAGGTAAACGGGAGATGCAACTGATACAAGGTACAGGTACAGTGTGTCCTAAAAATACTCCGCCAAACTATTGATTAACCAAACTCACGACGGCAAAATCTCATTATTCTAGAATTAAAATTTAAATATTTCAAAATAATATAATCATAATTACAACTAAAGAATATTCCCCGCTGCCAAACGACCACACCTGACTAACTGAAGTGCATTGGATATGCTATCTTAATTAGTGAAATAACGCTTCTCTTATCTATCAAAGATACATCGAACTATTGATGCAATATGTTGGTTTCGTTACAGTAGATTGCACTTCCCCCGAGTATGTGGATTTAGAATTAAACACATTAACGAAAAGTATTTGAAAATGGAGACGATGGAAAGTGATTGGAGAAGTAGTTTGTCATCGGATGTCGGTGCGGCGCATGCGCATTGTCTTCGCTCTACTCATTTCCCACCTGAACAACAACAAGGAGGCCTATTATGTGGACTCAATGAGTAATCTACACCTTGGCCATGAACACGACAACGCAATAGACTACTTCATCCTCCTGAGACACGAAACCGAGCTGAATAAATTCGCCAATCACGGTCGACAGTTTCGAACGACAAAAACCGAAACATTATATTACGAAATGAACTTCACTGTATAAAATCTAAAAATATTGTACAAGAAATCTGTCCCAAGAACAAGCTGTAAGAAGGTTTCCAAAACCAGGCGAGAGTACTTCCTCTCTCCGCCGAGCCAGTGATGACGTCCCTGGCGCGGGCAGCACTGGACAGCCAGAAGGAAAAGGGGTCTCGAACCGATCCAACGGAGTGAGGGGATCGGATGTCTGGCAGGTGCTGCCTTCTGGCGGCGGACGAGGCAATCACACAATGCCAAGGCCAGACTCACTTTTATTGACTCGGATTCTATTAACACTAAATTCAGCTGGGATTAATTTCAGTTTGAAAATAATAGTACCACTTCGATCGGTTGTAAGGGAATGTTCAAATTGAGACTTCAGGGTGTCGTTTCCCGACGAATCTTCGGCGCTCTGTTGATTTGGTGACGTTTTGCAACTTCGAAGCGAAACGTCACCAAATCAGCCAATCACAGGGCGGCGAAGATTCGTCGGGAAACCATAGCCAGATGCACTTAAGATGGAATATAATTTCGGCGTTTTTTATATTTTAAGTGCATCACCTAGAGTTAATCTCATCTGGATTTGACGCTCTGAAAGGATCTTGTCTACCGTTTGAGTTTTTCGGAAGATACCGTCTTTTTTTTTTTGTTAGCGTGGCGCCCCCTAGAGGATTTCTGTTCGGGTCCACTGAGGCGAAAAAATAAATTACGGCGCCGCCAATGTTTACCTTCCTTTGTCTTCTCCACTCGCCGTTAACCGATTCCCACCTTGTGATGTTCTCTCTCTGTTCTACCGTTCTACCCCCCCCCCTCAACCCTCCTCAACCCCCTTCTTTTGGTAAGCCTCAGAGGCACTGGGGAGATGGAAGAAGTGCTCAAGACACCCAACTACTCTCTCTTTCTCTCTCGTCAAAGTGTTCCTTTGACGCCGAACACACGCCTCCATTCCCCCCTCAACCTCCCCCTCTGCTTTCCTCTAGGCAATAGACAATCATGCAATCGCCATTAACATCACAAAAGGCGCTTTTCGGGGGGGACGAATATAGATCCTCCGATCTGATCACCATTGAATCGCGTCATCAGAGTCGACGCGACCAACTCCCGGGGCCGGATTGTCTAGGTGATCACATTTTTTTATCATCCCCAGTTTTATCACCGCTTCTCCAACCACCCCACCACCACCACCACTCTTCCCTTGTTATCGGTACTTAAGTCTCAGGAGTGATTGTCCAATTAATTGAGACGTGGAGAAACTGAATAGCGCCAACGCGAGTTGGCAAACACTGCACACAGTTGTGCTCTGCGGGTTTGCCTCCTTATAGGGGAGGAGGGAAACAGAAATTAGAAATTGCTGGGAGACAAAAATGAGTGTCTATGTATTTTACCCCCCGATCTCGAGGTGATTGGAATGTGTTCCCCTGCAACATAATTTGTGTGACAGACGCAGGAAATGGCGCGAAGTGTTTAAGTGCGAATTTTTGGAGCATTACAATGCGGCCCACTAAGAAAGTCTCGCTTAATTTGGCGCTTTTTCATCCACGTCGGCACAACACAATACGAATAGGGGTTGACGACAGTTGAACTTTGGAAGCGCGACAGCAGGTTCGCGGTGCGGATGAGTATCGAGTGACTGAGGGTGGTGACTATTGGGGCGTCGCCACACACCGCACGCCATACTTTGTTTATCGTTGAGCCGAGCAGTGTTACCGGTTGCGTCCGGCCTCCTTCCAAAATGTTGGCTCTCTCGATTCGTGAACGCACACACAAATTCTGGCGGCCAAACATAGGGCTAACCAGTTTCGACACAATTGTTTTGCGGGAGATTGTGCAATGGCGGCCCGTCACACGTTTTTACTGGTGGGGGACGACAATTAAATCAGCATTAATCATCACGTTGACTTTAAATATATTTTTTTAAATCTGTCTTTCTCCTCCGATCAACCGAAGTGACAGCTACAGTGGCACTCATCCGCACCACTCATCAACCGCACTATCCATTGACCGCACAGACCATGAACCGAATCGAGTTAAAGTTTACAATCTGGGCTCGAAGCCAGAATCTCAATACTCAATTTGAAATTCTGGGCTGTATGGGTATTTTAATTTTACGATTAATTCCACACAGACGGGAATTCGAACCCAGGATCTGCACTGGGACGAATGCCGATTGACGGTAGATTTGCCGCACGGCCGTTATAACAGTCGCAACGTGTCGATAATTCAAAGCCAGTCAGAGCAACCGCATCAAAGCAAAGACAGAATTAAATTAAAAAATTGTACTTCGTTAGAATTGTCTACAAATCGAAGTAATTAAAAAAATTATATTTGACGTTAAGGTCTTCAGAGGTTTAGTCGATTGAATTGTAAATAACCTTCCGACATGTAAATGGCGCTCAAGAGTTCTTAAATATGCCGTATAATGTCAGTTTTCGGAAAGCTCCCTTTCGGCGACCATTCTGACGTGTGACGCAGAGATACTGTAATTCGTAGAAAGTGACGTCACCGCGACAGAACGATCGTTCGTGCCGGATGACGCACACCGACTATTTTAAGCTTTCCATTGGCGTCGGCTAAATATTTTTAAATCGTTACGTCGCATCTGTTCCAGAAGTTCCAATATCCAAAGCACACAAATTTTCAACAATTTTATAATAAATTAAAATCCACTATAATAAGAACATCCCTTATCAAGAATCTGGGGTTTAAAATTCTTCTTTAAACGTATAGCAGCAACGAACATTTTGGGAAAAGAGTCGCCGCCGGAAATCGAACCAGGTTACCATCGCATCAGGTTCAGTAAGAGTTTCAAATTTAGAAAAGAACTAAGAAAATTAATTTCAGTGTAAAATTTGCAACGCGAAATCGACTATTCTGTTAAAAATTAAATTTAGTCTATTAAAAATTAGCCGCCTCAGAAACAGGTGACAGGCCGCCATAACCTATTACAACTCTATTTGTGTTTTGTTCCGCGCTTCACGCCTGAGGTGTTGTCTGGTTCCTATTTTTGTGTGCGGGTGGATTGGGAGGTGGTGGGGGTGGGGGTGGCGGATACACTGTGTGGTGACGTAGTTGGGAGACCGAAAATAGCAGCATCGGTGGGGGGAGGGGTGGAGGGGGTGGTGGTTTCTGGATTCACTCGAGATCTCGCTGGCGGCCGGGGTTCCGGATCGAAACACCCGGCTTATTTATAGAGACAGAGGGGAGGGGTTGAAGGGGGTTGAGGAGGTTCAAAGTGAAAGGGCTGAGGACGTTTTTTAAATTTCGACTGAAACAGCGGACGAACCCGAGCTAAGATACACCGAGATGGTGACGTCACGCGAAATTTAAGAAACAGAATCACAAAGTGGCCGATTGTGAAGCGCGTCTGCAGCATTTTTTGGAGGTGTTTTATGGGGTGTATATTATTGGAATCGGACTGGGTTAATAACCGATTATGACGTCACAAGATAACAATGGAGCATTCTAACATCGCAGGTTTGCGCTTAAATCTTATCAAATAGTGAACAGTGAATGTGTGTCTTGTTTTGTGACCTCGGCAGTTGTTTAACCTAAAAAACTGAAAAATAATCTTGTCCAAAGAAAAGAGAAGCAGAATTCAATTCGATGATTCAATCTATGCTACAGGTTTATTTAAAATTAATCAATTTATTTCCCGATGAATGAATTTGGGCGGGAATTTTGCGTGACGTCATGATGTTCCATAATGTATATGCACCCTTTTCGTGATTGATGTCTTATTTTATAATTTAGATATTGATTCCTCCAATGGATGAAATGTGGCTCTCGTAGCCCGACTGGTGGTGCGATGGTCATGTGATCGATTCCCGGCGCAGGCTCTCGTTTACTTAAGATCCCGAGCACTATTAAGAATGTGCCGCTTTTCCAGTTCTAATTAAAAGTAGTACAAAAACTAATTTAATTTAATTTGTGCAAAATTATAGCAGGTGAAAAATCGTACTTTCTCGTTCACAAAATTTATTTTAATGTACAGAGTAGTGTGTATCTCATTTTGTCGCGTTTGTTATTTTCTGAAGTTGGGATGGAGGTAACGATTTATTTCTTTAATAAATATAAAATTTAGCTCTTATTCTGAAGTAGTTTACGTTAAAGTTGGTGATTTATTTGTCAATTTGATTAACGATTAAAATATTGTGTTGCAATGACGTTTCTGAATTTCCGATCGCATGTTAGCTCTTGGCTGGTGACGTCATTCGTAGAATATCGCGAAAATGTTCGCCCCCTTTGAATGGTCTAAAAAAAGTTGAATACAGGTACGGCACCTTTTTATGGGAATTTATGGGATTTTATGGGATGAAAATGGCGAAACCATGCACTCGTAGTATAAGAACTAACAAATCGAATCCAATCAATTGTTGAGCAGCTCCATGTGAAACCACGACGACTCCAGTTCAAATTTGAAACAAAAATGTGAAAAATGAGAAATAAATGGTTAGAGATCGAGTGCGAATTGGTTGTGACTTACACTATGACGTGATAGGTGACAGCTCGGCAACCCCGTGGCCTCTCCAGGAAATTGTAGATCTTGCTCTGGAGGCGACGATAGCGCACGTCTCGCCGGTTGTTCTTGTAGTTGATCGGTTTGCCCAGCAAACTCATCCGCGGTTGTTGAAGGCGCGAGCCCACCCCCACACCCTTCTTGACGACTGCCCCACCACCAGCGACACTTCCGGCGGTGCCAACGACACCTCCTGCCCCGCTCGAATTGCCGGGCGGTCCACCACCTGCTGCACCCCCACTTCCGCCTCCTCCTGCACTCCCGGATGTGGACGCACCACCGACACCCGCGCACTTGACACCCGAGTCGTTGATGCGCTGCGTACCGACTAGCACTTCCGGCACATCATCTGCGCCGAGAATCGAGACGGTGGGTCGAACGGACGACGCGAGATTCGAACCGGCGGTTGACGGCGGCGGAGGAGACTGACGATGTTGCTGCATATCGTTGAGCTGGATAAATTCCACTTTGAGGGGACGGCGACGCGCGGCGTTGGTCACGCGGTGACTCGGTTGCGATTCGACGGCATGCGAGGAGAAGCCGCACGCGGCGGCCGACACACTGGTGGCGGTGGAAACGACGGCAGTGGCGGCGGTGGATTTGGGCGCGAGAAGCGGCGAATCGGCAGCCGATCCCGGCTCGGAGGCCGAGCGCTCGTCCGACGAGCAGCCCGCGTCGGCCGACGAGTCGTAGTCGATGCCGTCCTGGCTGCTGCTGCTGCGGCGCTGGGCGCTGCCAGTGGCATGATGGTGGTGGTGGTGGTGGTGGCGGCGCCGGTTCGGACAGGACGAGGCCGCGACTGACCTCTGCAGGTAGCGGTGATGCATGCTCGCCTTGGGTGGTGGTCGTCATGGCCGTGCTCCGGGGGGGTGGACCGGTGGGAGGTGGGGATGGCCCCACGAATTATTACTAACCACCTCCTCTGCCTCCACCACCATGGGCACCCACCCTGTACTCCTCCTCCCCCTAACTACTACGGCGACCTCACTGGCTCGCCACCATCCACCCCTTACCCTACCAGACCCCGCTCATCAATATTTCGTCACCACCTATTGCCGGCTCCACGGGGGAAATGTTTATTTCGGGGGTTCTCCTGTCGAGAGGGGGTCAGGTGGCCGATACGCTTCCCCGAGGGACCACCTTCAATTTGGCGGACTCACCTGGCCACCAACCAGAGAATGAGAACTCGAGTCTCCTCCCTCCGCCTCTTCCCCAGGTTCCCACCGACTACTACGTCACGTCACCCGGGAATGGGGTTTCTGGATACCGGGTTAACCCCACCCTCACCAACCCACCTTCTTGGAGGAGGGTGGCAATTCTTGACGTTTTTTTTCTTGGATTGATGTACGCGTAGGACGATGATTTCACGGTGGTGAACACGCGATGTACCCTGAGCCCCGGGTTATGTCACGGAAGTTGCCGGCGGCTCACAGACTGGATTCGTTTGATGCGGTGGTGGTGGTGGTGGTGGTGGTGGGTGGATACTATTTGACGGAGGAATTATTTACCGTGCGAGTCACTTTTGCATGGTCACCGGTAATTGTCCGAAAAGAGGAGCAGAAGAAAGAATTGAGATGGATTCATCGTCGAAGAGCGAGCGCACAAGACGGGAGAATCGATATACATATATCTATGCTTCGATTTATAATTGATAACGATTTCCATAAATCATGACGCGCCCCCTTTCCGATTCCCGTGGAAATTTACTCGATATTGTTATTGGGGTGATTCGTGAAATTCGAACGCAGGCTCGTGGTGCACGGATGCCCGGTGCAACCGATTTGGAAGACGCGACCGCGTTCTGTCAAATAAGGTCGGTGGGCAGAACAGGGGGAAAAATATATGTTCTGTGTATTTATATCGGGTGACTTTCTAATTAATAATTTCGATCGGCTTTGTCGATATGATGTGGGGTTTTTTTCGTTACGGGGAGTATTTATAGACGCTGGCAGCGGACTTGCTGATTGAATATTCTTTACCCGAGATACGTGTAATATTGCTGTTGCGAGAAACCGTGACCGTTTTTCCGTGACCGGATATCGTTCGTTCGCGCGCGCGCGCAAAAACAAAAATAATCGGGGGACGGGGAAAACAAGCTCGTTTCAGGACGAGTCGGGATTCCGGGAGAACCAAGTTTTCGATAAACTTTTTCTGAGATAAGTCGAAGATGATGAAAGGTGGAGTTCCTGTTCTGGTCTTGAGTACAGGAGTGGTCCGAAATGCACTAGTCAATTTCTCGAGAGCGGTATTTTGTACCGTAGCGAAAGAGGGGAGTTGTTAATATTTTTGGTCGGCGATTTCGAAAGGTAGACGCGGCATGTCGCTGAAGCGAGACGCCGCACTCTCTCACACACGTACGCGCTCGTCGTCGTCGGTTCGTCAGTGAGCAGTCAACGAGAGAGAGGAGTCCGCATTTACGAGACGCGCGTCGGGAAACGCGGCCGCCAAAGGCCGGCTGTGTGAGCGGATGGAAACACGCGCACGCACGCGCGTTTACGTGCGAGCTCACTGGCGAGTTACGCAATAATAAAAGTAACGAGGTGGTGGTGGTGTTGGTGGAGGGGGGGATAGAGAAACGCGGCAGCACGATGATTAACTGCGAGACTCTGGCTTCCCTCCACCTGCCGCCAACCCCACCTGTGTGTGTGTACCTGTCAATCAGGCACGCGCGAAGATGAGGCTGACGTCTGGCGGAGACACCAGCAAACTATTATTATACTCACTAATGCCGGCGTCGCGATGGCCAGGCAGGGTGCGTTGATACATTGAAACAAGATCGGCGGTTCCGTGCTATGATGAGAGAATACGGCACGTTCTCGAATGGCGATTCGCCCATTTGCTCGTGAATTTCAAAGCACGTGCTGGAGAGAGGGGTGCGCTTGGCTTTCATTTCAATTTGGCCTCGCGATTTGCAGTTCAGGAAAGCACGTGCGATCTCGAATGACAATTTACCCCCAATCGCCAGCACGCTGCTATAGTGTAACAAGAGTGGAAAATAAAAATGCGAGCGCGCTCGTGCTAAATTACTCGTGACGTTTTCGTCGTTCTTTCCTAATTTCAATCTTAGGACCGATCATGATGACGTCATAGATTGCTTCTCGGCCTGATTGGGACGTCGGATAAAGCGTCGGTTTACATTTTCGATCATTGCACGACTCTTGGAGCAATGGAAATGTCATTTTGTTGGAGCCTGACACGTTTACGTTTGGTCCAAACTAAATGACATTTCCATAGTGTCAAACGTGAAATAATCGAAAATGATTTTAGTTTCTCTTTTTCTGACACAAATTTCTCATGTCTAGGACATACATCCTATATTATAAAACTAAGAATCTGATTTTCCTGTTCGGAGACAAACTCTCGAACGGCTCAAGAAAATAGCATGAAATCTTACATACCGTTAGTAGACCACCACAATTCGCTAGCGACGGAATTTCACAGATCAATTTTAATAAAACAATCGGTACCAAATTCTGGATAATCTCTAATCTCCCTTTCGCTTCAAACTTTACAAATGGCGTCTCCACATCAAAAGCATGACGTCGTCGATTTCACGAGACAACCAAGCAAACCAGATAACAGTTCCAACCAAGCACACCATATCACATATTATTACCGGAATAATTAGTTTAGCCACCATGTATCTATCGTCGGGGCACGCGCAGAAATTCAGTGAAAAAGCGACACAATTTGTTAGTTTGACTGGGAAATGGCCTGTTGAATCTCGGGCGGCGCCAGCGCCTAAACTTGACCTAAATTCAACAAGTGTGCGGCGCTTGCAGCAATGTTTGCGGGAAAGTCTACTGTCGTCGAACAGCCGACAGCTACAGCAGATCTCCAAAAATCCAGCCCACAATTTTCGCGTAGTGATTTTTTTACGCTCTTTTTTAGAGGAAATAAAACCTCTGAATAAATATGAAACAATCCTGAGAGAAATCCGCGGTGCACACATTTATTTTTAAAATATGTACTCGAGTATATATTGGTGCTCCCGAATACACAAATTTAAAATTCATCTGCCAATTCAAACACTCCAGACCAGGTTCAAACTGCCCCCTATTGAGACATTGATGGCGCGTGCCTCCTCAGACCCATAATAGCCAACGCACCCCTAAACCCCTACAACCAATCTTCCAAATTGTCGCAGTTATTCAGATGAAAATCAGTCGATCGATCTGCAGTGCGGCTGATCTGTCGAAACTGTGCGGTTGATTCAGAATCAGTTTTAACTATCAAACGCACGAGTGTTCTTTATGGCGGAGGTGGAACTCTGGGTTCGAATTCCGGTTCGGGTAGAAATTAATTTCAACCGGTTCGTCTCAATGCGTTGTGCGGGCCAGTGCGGCTGATGGGTGATGCGGCGACGTTGTGCACGGCATTGAATCATGGGTCTTCAGAGGCTAGTTACGATTTCGCTGGAAGTCATTGAAGCGAGCGCTGTTAAGAGCAAGTATGTACTGTACAGAACAATCCGAATACTTGACGTTTTAGTGCGAATATACGAGTGGCGCGTCAAGAAAAAGAGTTACGACTTCAAAAATGTAGTAAGTAGTGTGTGTGGTGGCAATGGTGGTTAGTATACGTATGTACGTGTATTGCTAAGAAGGAGATGGAATATTTTTCTTTGTGGAATGGAATAAGAAAAGGAGGCGTTGCGTCGACGAGACTGGTGATGGGTTCGCGGGCGCCACAAAAAGAAATATTACAGAAAAAGGCAAATTGGCGCGCGAATATTTATGAAGGACGCCCTCACTAAATAAATTATAAATTTGCCGACGCTTTTTCATTGTTACGTGCCGTGCCTTTACCGCTTTCAAGAAGCCGACGTCGCCAATTGGGCCTAGGTCTCACTAGGTTGTACCCTAGGTACAGCCCTCAAACCAAACGCAACGCTCAATGATAATATTCGAATGTGAAAACCATTTAGTTTATTAATTTCATATCTCACGAGCGCAACAACAAAAAGACTTGAAAAAAGCTGAGTATCGCAAAACTGCGTCCAACTAGTTGTAAATGTTATTTCGCTGCTTTAATTAAAAAACAATGTCTCAAATTAATATTCAAATACAAATACGATCTTGCCTCTTCTTATTTTTTTTAATAAAAATGTCATTATAATTTTTCAGTTTTGTAATAGTTATTTGCATTATCCTTGTTAATTCGGAAGAAACATCGCAATGGCAAAACTAAAATATTTAATACTTATTTAGTGTCTGTATATTTCTCGGTTATTCAATAACTCGTAAACGGCGTAACGCAGCGAAATGAAATTTACAGTGGACGCAGTTTTGCGAAACGCAGCTTTTTTCAAGACCTTCTGTAGTTGCGTTCATGAGATATGATATTAATAAACTAAAAGTAACATTATATCTCTAAACTATTCATATTTCAAAGCATCACGCATATTTTTGATATGAACTAAAAATTGCCAAACTTTGTTTTAGCGAAATGCTCAACAATACAAGCCGTTCGTTCATCAACAATAATTAATATTCGGTAACAGACGAAATAAATCTTCTCAACTTTGTTTTAAAAAGATGACAGCTTTTCGACCTTTCACCTCCATCAGTTCCGAATCTGACTAGTTCGGTTAAGATCGTGGCTTGACGACTCAACAAATGCGCGGCGGGTGAATGAAGGAGGAGGATCCTGGAGGAGGAGTGTGGGGGTGGTTGGTGTCCTCACCCAATCGTGCGTGGGGTGAGTGGGTGCGTCGCAATGTCGCGAATGTCACCAGCAATTTGGTCCTCCGACTCTCAGCGTCGTTCATCTCTCCAGAGAAATGAAAGTCGAGCGAGTTAACTTCGCAGTCACTTCTTGCTTCAGTCTGGCGATTTTTTGCTTCTTACGACCAGTACTTCTACGCAAGTGTGGTGTACTGAATGACAGGTTAGGAGATAAGGTGTACCAGGTCAAACGATCGTAAGACAAGCAAAAGTGACATTTTAATTTTAGCATGTTAAATTAACATTGCCCGTCCTGTTTCTTTTCTCTCACAAACCACGTCACTGTCACTGTTTTTAGATATCTTGGTGGTTTTATGAGAATTCGTGCAAATACATAGACTTCTGCTTCACTCAATCTATTTATGTCTATGATTCAGCGCGTTCGATTTGCGACGAGTTGAAGCGACTGCTCAACAGATGGCGTTTACATGTTCACATATGAGCGTTTATCTCGATCGGCATTGTATCGCGTAAATCATTTGAATGTTCAATAAAAATGGGGGTATCGTGACAGCCCGGAAGAAAAAGACGAACGAGAGTTGGCGATAACTCTTCTAATATAATAATAATAGTAAACTATTATTTAAAATGAAAAAATTAA
>JAQGBY010002074.1:0-24959 GCA_034698785.1 Mycogona germanica | reverse complement strand
GGTAAATTTAAACAATTAATTTTTTATTTCATTGGTGGTTACTGTAACCCCAGGCAAAGCTGGGAACCCCTCTTGTTAAAAATAAAACACTTTATAAACTCCTGTATTGTCCATTAGCCTAATTCATTTTAAGCGAGTCCGAGAAATTCTTAATTGAGAACGTAAAAAAAGGATCTGACCTGCATGAATATATTGAGAACTTTGTCGGTCGCACAGTCCAAGATGATCCTCGTCTCTCCGGCTTTCTTAATTTCTTTGAGCAGCGGCCGGTGGTCTTCTCCAGCATCCAACTGCCGGACGATGATGCGCACCTCTCGCCGATAGTCCGCCTTCAGAAGCTCCTGCAGCCGTACCAGTCCTGCACGACAACGCACAGAGCCAACGGTTAATTTCGAATTGATTCCATCCGGCATTTGCCATAACATTTTCACCTATTCGAGGGATTTCCTTTGAATTAAGCAATTTTGCCTAATATTTAAAATTTATGGGACTGAATTTTGAATGTGAATGGAATTCCGAATAAGGCAAAAGCTCACCTTGATTGTCCTCGTAGATGATGGTGAAGGACTTCCACTTCCATTCGTTGACCAGATCGAAGTAGGCGCGACTGAGCGAGGCAGGGTGCGGATGCAAATTGACACCGAACTCGACCCCGGCTGTGGCCGGCGCGAAGTCCCAACGCGTCTCCACATGCGGCACCTCCAGGTGGGTGGCGATGGACCGAACGTGCTGTGAAGTCAGAGACGACTGAGGACCAAAGATGGCCGCAACGCCGCTTTTCAGCATGCTGCACACTGAAAGCGAACGGACGAATTTAAAGATTGAAAAATGGCGGCCGTTCCATTTTTATTCGAACAATAATTTCCAACGAATTAATTCATTTCTATTTTAATTATTTAATTGTTGCTTATCGTGATAGACTCCTACCTTTTTTGGAGGCATGAAAACTATCTTCTGCGACCACTTTGTCGACGACCGGCGCCAGTTTGGATTTGCTCAGAATGTGTTGGTTGGAGTTGATTCGGTCGATGGCGAATCGGAAGGCCACCTCCAGACCATCGTCGTCCGTCTCAAAAAGGCCTCCTACCAAAACCAGACACAAAAGCAAAAACGTTAGCAACGCAGGTATTTGTACAGCCGAACATTGTAAAACTGAGACGTTGTCATTCTAAGGTTACGCGGTATCATTTCCGATCTACCACTTTCTAAGCTCTTTGGATCTGCGCATGAGTCGGAGCAGCGATTTGGAAAAGCGAAAGGCAAAAGCGACAATTATTAACGTGTGGTGGGGGAAGGGGGTGAATGGGGTTGTGATACAGTGAATGGGGGAAGGGTGTTTATCATCGCCCCCACTTTCCTCCTCCCCCTCTAATTGCAATCAACAAAAGGCAACTTCGATTTACCCGTCTTCAAGATACCTTTTTAATTACCTCTTCTAGGAAAATCGGAGGATCGAGAGAGACTGTCTGAAAGCAAAGGGGTCGTAAAGGGGAGATGGAGGAGATGGATAGGAGCGGAGAAATGGAATGGTTAACGCCCCCTCCCCCACGAGATAAAGCTGGTGAGTTTGATATACAAGCGACGATCGCCGATAAATGGGATCCGGGTGTAGATGGTCGACTTTCCAGCCATCCACTTTTGGCCGGGGTATCTATTGGCGACTTATCCGCAATGTCGCATTCAGCCATGAATTTTGTGTCAAAAGTAAGCGCCGCCTTTTAGCAATTGTGCTTAGCAATTCCAAAAAAATGTTAGATGCTTAGGTGCAAATATCGGTGATAAAATAACGTGATATTATTCTTTGTCGGAGACTTGATCTGCTAGATTTGCGGAGTGTGAATTTTTTGTGATTGTTGAAACATCAAACGCCCCCTCTCTTGGGCGCTGTTTTAGGAATAATATTTGAAATCCGAACCTTGGGTGAAATTACAATGGATTTTTCACTTTCGGCGAAGAATTTTGTCTGGATAAAGAAATGTGAGCTATTATAGCCCTAATCAGAAAATAGAAGAAATGTTCGTTTTGTGCTCATCGTTTCAGATATATGGTTTAGTCTCGAAAGAGATGAAGGTGCAGAGTACAGGAGTCCCATTCTCTAGCATGAAGGTCTTTCTGCAACAAACAACTTCTATGGCGTTCAATGCGGATTATTACGTCCTTGTGTTATATTACGAAAAACCTTGTTCTGAGAGGACCACTGAAAACATATATTTTACCCGTTGCTCGCTAGATGGCGTTGTTACAATTACAGTATGTACCCACAAGGTGTGTGTTTGTCCTATCCTAACAGGCTTTTGACTTGAGACTCATTAAAGCACTGTCGACACACTCTGGGGAAATAGGAGTTGAAGTACGAGTCTCAACTACAATGGAGCTGTTGTATACTGGTACACCTGATTCACCTGTTGACCACATTGATAAGACTAGGAGTTTCGGTGATTGCATCCCAGCTCAACATCATCTCCTTTTCATATGCCTTTTCTGTTGGCTGATGCGTTCTAGCATTCTCAGTTCGTTGGTCTGAATCGTCCTTCTCTTATCTGGTCTCGACAAAAGAGGTTGTGGTTTATGATCGATTTTTGTGCGCCATTAAAAATGAGATCCAATTTCTTTCTCGCGAATTAACTCGATGTATGGTGCCGAAATGACGTAGCATTAGTTTCGTTGAGCGGCGTATGTTATATAGACGAAAAGAAAACCTTTTGATTGGCATCATTTGTCGAAAACCGTTGTGCGAAGTTTTCTCGGCGCTAAATACCATGGTCTGTTTTAACACCTCGAAACACACAGCCTGTAAAAATCGTAATTGTATAGACCTGTTCGAAAGCAGTATAGCTTTTAAAAGATTCCCGGACCCAATTATTCTGTTCGTTATTCTTCACACATACAACACAATCATTTTAACTTTCGTCTCGCTGAAAACTTCAACATTTATTTTGACATTTAAAAAGTTGTTTTTTATGTTTTTCATTTGAACAAATTACCGTAATGTTAGAGCGATATCATTTTTTTTACATCCTTTCCAATCCATCATGTGTCTTTGGGGTTTGTTTGCACTAGTTCAAACATTTATAGCTCAAAGGAAATTCTAATTTCCTTCGTTTTTTTGCACCATGTAAGAACATGCGAAAATTTGATACCATGAGAAGAAACCATAAAAAATTTGAATGAAAGGTGTACGGTGATAAACATTTCACAGAAAAGAAAAAAAATATAATTTCACGCTTGTCGGGATGAAATTTCCCAATTTGTAAGATAAACTTGAACGGCATAAATGGGAGGATGAGGAGTGGTTGTTGAATTTTTTTTAGATCAGTGGCTGCCGTACTTTTTAACAGTTAAAACCACCTTTAAATTAGTGTGTTTTATGTTCATTTTGTTCTAACCAAAAACAATATTTTCCACAAACGCATTCACCGCAAATTATTTTCTAATATTTCAGTGAAGAGGTTTTACTTCCACAAATTCATATGAAACAAAAATATCTACATTTTTTCTGTTTTTCGGCGACACTCTCAAACTAATGAGTTTAACACCAGGTGGCGCCCATTTGGTCATACGCCACAATCCCTACAGATTGTAATTATTGCACTTAAACTACCTAATCCCCGATTAGCCTCCAGGACCGCCAGGATCATGGATAGTTCGCCCATCTTCGATCTAACTGTACAGCTTCAGAGAGAGCCAACAAACGCCACCAGAGGGCATGGAGAATCAGTCACGCAGAGGCAATATCTCTTGGCCGACCGAGCAAAAAATCAACAATATCGTATTACGTGTGTGTTTCTTCAAACAGAAAGAAGATATTTTGAAATTGGATGAGTTCTAAAAATTCTTTTCAGCGCGTTCCACCAACCGAAAAGCGCGTAACCCCTTTTTTGGAACCGTTGTGGAGCGCTCCCACTCGGATAGAGAGAGGCTACAATCACCAACCCGTCGATCATTCTCCCAAAAGCGATCGATGGTAGGGCATGCAAATGAGGTTTGGTAAGGCGCGCCATTAAAACCGGGAATTGATGGGACAAAAACGAATTAGGTGTGAAGAAAGGAGAGTGAGGGCGAGGAGGAGGGGGTTGTTGAGTGGGGGTGGGGGTGGCGGCGGGAAATGCGAGGTGGTGATTGGGGGTGGTGTTTGGCATCACTGCCACCAGGTTCGATTCGAAATTAGCGTCATCAGCATCGCCGTCTGTGATGTTTTTGCATCTGTTCAATGAAACCAGATAGGTTCGTTCCATAACTGGTCAGATCGCAATCTATATTAAAACATCAGGTGGTGATGGTGTCTGGATTTGTCTCCTCTTATCGCCATCTACCGGCACAATGTGAGAAACAATTGTTTACAGAAATGCCCAATAGGTGGCGCTCGAACAAAATTCACGGCGTTTTTCAGAATAAACAGATTTACCCTAAGTGTGTTGCCTTATGAACTTCTGAGAACGAAAGGTCGCCATTATTTAATGACCCTTATAATCGAATCCTTTATTTTTCATTCGTAAAAAAATAATTGAGAACTGAACTTCGGGACAGACCGAACGAAAGAGACGAACACGAGTGGCGGACTCGTCTGTTTATAATATTTTACTATTATTTTTGGTCTGTCCCGAAGTTCATGTTCTCGATTAAAATTCATAAGGACGTTCTAACAAAAATCTCTCTCATTAGTAAAAAATTAAATTACACAAATTTATTATAACGCTTTTCAATCACTTTCTTCCCATTTCTTTTTCATGTATGTGTAGGCAAACTGGTGAATTGCTGCTGAATCCAACATTCTTTCTAACAAAATGGATGGGTGGGCTAATTAAATTCTCTTATGCAAAAAAAAAACTAACTAATTGAACCTTTGCAAATGTGATCGATGTATGCGAAAAACACAAGTAACAAAATAACCGGAATTTAAAAAAAAATTTCACCTGCAAATTTAATTAAACTAGCAAAACGATAATCCGCGCAATTGGCTAAAAAGAAGTGCGTAGCTCTGCTATGTTGCATATCTTTACGTAGAGCAATTAACGTTTGGGTGTTTCAAGCTAACCTAACTCGCACTAACTAACTTCGCAATACATATCTGATATTAGCTTCAGCTAACCTGACAAACGAATACAACAAATATCACTCAAAACGGACACTTTTGTCATTCTATCACAGAGGTGCACTCGTGAAATGTCAATTTCTTAATAAAATCAATCGTTACAGATTTTTTTGGAATTCCAAAAATGTTTCCCCATATTATAAAAATTATAAAATTATAAAAAGTGCAAGAGCACGCCGCGATGAATATCAAATTTAAATTCCAGATTTTGCTTTACAATCTGGCATTTGAGTAAATTAAATTACGACTTGTAGCCCAGTCGGTGTTGTGACTGGCTGTGGCTCGGTGGTCCTGGGTTCGATTCCCGGCGCGGGCTCTCGATAGTTTCGATCCCAGGGTACTGGTGAAAATGTGCCCCTCACACAGTGTCGAAGCACTAAGAGGGGTACATAAATTCCTGTAGTTCTTTTCACTACAGTGATTAAAAAGAAAATAATTAATCCTGGGAAAGACGTAGTTCTACGTCGAAAAATGAAATTTTAATTGAATATGGAGGATATGAATACAAAAGAATGAAATTTATCTTTTCGTCATGCAATGGGAAATATTTGTCATATTTCTTTATTGCTGGTTTTAATTTCAAGAATATTGTGAGTGCTCGTCCAACTTGTCGTCGTTGAGTTCGATCTGAGTGGACCAATGTAATAGCGAGTATGAAGCGCCAAGCATGAGACTGATCCCATACGCTATTGGTCCCCGCCTCCTCCTTCCTCCCCCTATACGTCCCCGCTTAAATTAGATCGATGCCCTTGATTTCCGAAATTTCGAATGAAGTGTCGTCGCCGCTTCATTATAAGGGCGTGTGTGTGCCTTCCACCAGAGGCAAAGACATAGGACCAACGAAGCGCCAGCCAGTGGCAAGGCGCGTTCACAAATTTCCAAGTGCGCCCCCCCTCCCTCCCGATCTGCACCATAACAATGACCAGATGGAGCTCCTGTGACCCTCGTGTCCACCACCTATGTGCATCTCAAGTGTGCACAATCTGCAGTTTTTGACTTGGAAACTCGAAAAGACGTCAGAAGGAGACACAAATATCGGTATTCATAATGTTCGAAATTTACGTTGAAAATGAAAAACATTTACGTCGTTCCATCGGAATTGGTCCTTATTGTGTCTTCAGGAAAATGTGTTCAATGTGGTAAACCGGTAAACAAAGATGAGACTGAAAACAATTTCATCACATTATAAAGTAAAAAAAACGAGCCTGTAAATTTCAAACTCGATTGATGTCGCACACAGGTTGTAATTATGAAAAAGATTTAAGCGTATGTGGAATAAAATTGAAATCTCAACGATGAGATGCCATATTTGTAGAACAAATTTCTGTTATTTTAAAAGTCAATTCGACCTAATTTATACGAATTTATTAATTTTCCTTTTCTATCATCGTTTTAGAGTTTTTAAAATTATTTAGCGTGACGTATTTTTTCGTTCCAATCAACTGTAGTCAACCGCACTACAGGCGTTCTGTACCCCTAAAAATAACGTAGAATTGACGCCATCTTTGGTCCATCTTAAAAAAAGCCATCTATGGTCATACTGTACATTAACTATCTCGACGACCAACTACTGCGAATGCCACAGGGTAGACCACACACCCCAGTAGAGTACAGCTTATGTGTTGGAACGCGCCTCACTATTGGATTGGTTTGATGTGAGATCTCTCCTAGTGGGCTTCTAGAAGCGAGTGATCTACAGAGAAGGAGGATGTGGCAAAAGAGAAGAGAGAGAACATCGACCCTCACTGCTACGTGACCCGCACACGTATGACGTAGTTTGGCTTTCGGTACGTGTCCGCACACCACCACTATGACGTCACCCGATTCAGTTCGATCTCAGTTGAGACCTTGTCTTTCATTATTTTTATCATTTAACATTTGGTTCCACTGGAGCTGATAAGGACGCGTGGTGGAAAGCATAAGTGTTCTGACTTGTTTTGAATTAGATATAGAGTGGCGGATTTGCTCAGAACTTCCTATATGAATAAATAATCGTTTTGTCATCTATCTGACAATTTCATGATTTCCGTCTTTTTCACGATTTGAACAGAGGACCATCATGATGCGGCTTGGGGTGTCATAGTGGGGCAACTTGTGTTAATAGTGGTACAATTTGAACTAGGAAAATGTTGATCTTAATAGACGGAACCAACGTCGAATCATTCACCACAATCACCAACTCCGCACATCATATCATCCGCATCATTCCATTTGCGCAAAAACACAATAATTTTGAAATTTCAAATTTCGAGCACGCTACCCAACCCAGAAGGTATGAATGAGGGGCACATGCAATATTCAGTTGAATATACATGTTGCAGTATTCTGAACCGGCCTTATAAAGATATAGCTGTTTTCTGAACCGGTCAAATAAAAGATAAAGCAAATTCTGAACCGACCTCAAGACATATAAAATTAAATTCTGTAGCTGCTCTACTGCAGTTCAAAGATCATTTTTGATACAGGCTCACACTGGCCTTCAGTAAACAAATTAAATTCTATCGATGCAATGCACAAATATATATATTTTTTTATTCCAGTCAACTGCAGTCAACCGCACTGCAGGCGTTCAGTACCCTCATGTTGCTTAGTCACTATGCGAGGGGCACGTCCAGTGTCCCGGGATCAAAATTTTTAAGATCCCACGCCGGGAATCGAACCCAGGACAGCCGAGCCACAGTCAGTCGCAATACCGACTGGGCTAAGACAAGATCATTTTCAAAAAGAGCACATCAGCTAATTAATGTTCATAAAGTTAAATTGTGGTTTGATCTTGGCTTAACACCAATTGTGCAATATCAGAAATGATCTGAACAGTGTGCACAGTTTTCGGTCTTTCGCTTTCGGCCATCCGCTTCCATGACATCAATCAGCACATCCAGATTAATTAATTATGAACAAAAAGTTCCAATCCACCACCAGTGTACATTTTTTATCAGGAAATTCTTTCAAATATTGTCGCCAGACAATGTTTCGGTTAATGTAAAAAAAAAAATAGCGTTTTGTTCTTCTGTAAAAGCAATTTTGGACCTCAAAAATTCGAATGATGGCGTCGTTGACGCTCGTGTACGATGGCAATTTCATTACATTTGATGAACATTTTTTAAATTTAAAATCATTGCAGTCTCTGTACTACAGGCGTTTCTGTACCCCTCTTGGTGCTTTAAGCACTATGCGAGGGGCACGTCTAATTGAACACACTGCCTGACTTAGGTGTTCAATATTAGATTAGGAAGTGCATTTGCTTCAACCTGTGTTGGAACCACTGTGGCTAGCAACTTAGTGCGCCTATTACAAGAGAAGGTGTGCGGCTTAATCATATTCCGGGAAGGTAGCAGCGGCGATTTCAATTTTAATTTGCTTACATTTATTGTGTCTCATCTGTTCTTGATAACATGAACTTTCCAGAAATCGCCCGTCATTTGCGTTGTCGCCTTGCAATGCCAGTACAGCTATTGTAAAATTACATTGAGCTGATGGAAATTCATTACAAATTTATTGTTAACTATTGATAATGATATCGTGGCGAATTATTACTTTAGGGAGCTTTTGGCAACTTCACCATGGCATCGCCGCGCGCGTTTAAGGCAAGCTTGCGGATATAATTTATTACACGAGTAGTATCCGAAATATAATCTCAAATCAAGGTATTCATTTGTAGAATAAACCGGAATTACATGGCCGTTCCAAGTAAGATGTTATTTTACCAGCGTTCTCAGATTCGTTGTGAAATCCAATTTGCTAGAGAGATTAACTGACGCTCGAGAGATTCTGGCATCTGTGAGCGATGTTATTTTTGAAAATTAAATTTCGCCGAAGAGCTTCCTGCTGTTTGCACACAGAACTGAAACCAGTAGATCAACCGAGCAAACGAAAAAGCAAGCAAGAAACTACACAATCTCGCAAGATAGCAATCGTTCTGCCGATTTGGTGCAAACAACCATCGAAAGGTCACTTGCAATTCGATAACCTATTTGGCTTGAACCGCATCAGGAAATTTGGTTCCGCCAATACGAGGATATTCTACACCAGATGGCGTCCTTGTTCAAAGACTGAAATTTCCTGTCATTGCCGGCGTTCACTGTCTTTTTAATTGCGTGAACAGTTCTATTGGAGGCAAAAGCGTTGAGCCCAAAATAGAAAACCGCATAATCTGCAACGGGGGCCTATTGTCGTCAACAATTAGCAGCTCTATTGTTTAACAAACTTTTCTTTCCCCAGCGCCATTCACCGTCAAACAACAACGTCAGGCCTGTCTTTGGATAAATGACCGCCCTGGGCAACCAGTTAGACAATACGCCTTCTCAACCTCTCTCCAGTTTCATCCATCTCACTGTGTGCTTATACATTTCCTAGTACTTTTCGAGAATATTTTTCAACCTACGATTTATGTACAAAATTTGGAGAAACAATTTTGTATTTTTTGGAGAATACAAAATTGTAAATTTTGGAGAAAACATTTTGTCACTTTGCAGGTATTTTTTTTTGTTTCCAATCAACTGTTGTCAACCGCACTACAGGCGTTACGTCCCCCCTCATGGTGCTTAGGCACTGTGCGAGGGGACACGACCAGTACCCCGGGATCGAAATTTTCGAGAGGCCGCGCCGGGAATCGAACCCGGGACCGCCGAAACCACAGTCACTGATTCAGGTGAAGGCTTCTGCTTTCGTTGTCGTCTCATCAACATAGTAAATAGCTTATAATGCATACTTATATTGATGTTATTTATTTATTCAACATCACAAATTGAGTTACAATAAGTATAAATATACAAATTAAAGTTATGATGACGCGAAATTTTCTGGACCCTCACAGTGCAATATTGGAACTAAAGAGTCTGTTAGGTCTGGCTTTTCTAATTTGCGATCTTGCACCAAAACTGTTGGCCAAATTGATAAACTACGAATTTCCGTTTGGCCCCTCTGGGTCACTACGTCATCAAATAATGCATCCGCCTCCTAATCTATGAATTGAAGTGAAAATTAAGTTTCTTCTTATTTCGGTTAGTCGCTTATTTATCCCGGGCAGGTTGCCCGTATTGCGCCCCCATCTCAAATCTGGAACAACGGACTAATAATCCTCTTAATAAAGATGGCTCTGGCTCGGGGCTGCGCGATTAACGAAGTTAATCGTAAAACTGTCTTTCACAATCAGTGTCACCTAATTCTTGAGTCCTCCTCCCTGATTCAGTTAAGTCGCCTGACCGCCAACGTAAGAAAGGCCCTGATGACTGACGTCAGAGTTCTGGATTTGGGTCAGTTTTGAGTATTCCCATTGGATCATCGCCTAATAGTGTTAACCCAGTTTCCTTTGATTTTAATTTCTTGTCTGTTTTTGTCAGCTCAATGTTTTCACAGACAATCCTAATATTTGAACAAGAAAAGGCTGCGACTTCAATATGATAAATTTGGCAAATTCTATTGTTTAGGTGGACATTTTTCAATTGTATCAGAAAATGCAGTTTTGGATCAAAATAATTTCAATGGCTGTACAATTGCTGATTTTTCGTTTAACTCCTTCTTACAAATCGAGGTAACAGTTGTCTATTCCTGTAGACTTATCTTGATTGCGGAGACCACTCTCGTTTCGGATATCCGCGTCTCATGCGCGTACCGCGCATGCGCATATTGATGACGCGGGGGTTCGGCTCAATTTGGAACACGAAACCGACGAATCAGAGCTCCCAGTTCTCCGAGGAGACCGCGCGCAATGGGGAATGACAGAAAGAATTGAGAAGAAGTGAAAGAGAACGGGGGAAGGAGAAGAAAAAAAAACCATTAAATTTTGCTTCGAACTAAAACGTCGAAGAAAAAGTTGAGCTAAGACGGCGAACGAAGGAGAAGAGAGAAGGAGAAAAAAAAAAGTAAAAAGCAAACAAACATTTCCGAGTTTTCTCTAATTTGCGCTGCGGATCCAATTAGCTTGGAGCGATTGGCATTGAAGGCTGGGAGTGGTGCTTGTGCAATGTACGGGGGGAGATTGGGAAAGGAGAATTAGGATTTTGTCGAATGGTAGCGTGGCGCCACTACGCGGGTTGCCCAGAGAAAAAAGTCCCCCACAACATCTATAAGTTGCTATTGAAATGGGAATCCATTGTTGGTAAACCTGGAGACTTTTTAAATGAGCCCGGCTAAATAACAACCTTCTCCTTTTAGGTAACTGGAAACCTCCGTAAAGAAATAACAAGATCTTTCCTTTCTAAAAAAATAATAAAATAATAGAAAAAATTCTGGTCTTTTTAGTGAATTCTGGGCCTCGATATCTGTGAAAGGGTCTCGATATCTGAAATATTTTTTACTGGATTGAGGCAAGAATCAAGTCACCAAATCCAGAACGTTTTCAATGAAAATTGTATTTTGATTTGCTTTCCCAAAAAACAACTTTATTTTAGTGGAACTTCAACTTATTTTAAAAGCATTTATAAGTTCTTGGTAATGTTGATCATGTTTACTTCCAGTCTGTTGTTGGTTTTACCGATACATGGCGCTAGTCAACGTCATTCAGCATCGACTTATAATTTGATAGATGAAAATTCAATTACAATGGAGAGAAATTGTCGGGCCAAAAACCGACCGTGCTCAATATTCGAAAGAGTTTAAACGCATCCAACTTTTTTTTGAAACAATGAAATTGTTTGCGATATTTATTGTCTATTCACAATTATATCAATTTAGGAGTCATCAAATATTTTTCGCGGATGGCGGATAAGAACGCAAAATAATAAATAACGTAGTAAGACTGTTCCAACAGGACTGTTTTATAAATGGGCAATTGAAATTTTGCAGTTGTCATGTACGATACTGGAGGGTTAATAAAAGTTGAATTTTTCATTCGAGATGAGGATTTGTCATTCGTAAGCCGAATATGACAAACGTCTAGCTACGAGACTAGCGAAGCACGACGACCTGAGTATTAGCAGCAACGAAAACCAAATATTTGTATTTTGAATTTATGATCATCTAATCTCTTTCTCTCTTGACAACCCTTGTCAGCGTAGGCACATGCAGATACACTGCAGATGTAGGCGTCTCAAAAAATGGTAATCAAAAATTGATGATGAAAAAATAACATCCCTGTTTCTGCTGATAATAATCTATAATGACATATATCGATTTATTTGTTGTTTTATATTTGTGAATTTGCGTAAATACATAAACTTCGGCTCCACTCGGTCTATATATGTCAATTGCCCTATACTGTGCAGCTAGTGTTTAACGGCAATAATATTAAGCACGTTCACTAGCAAGCGCCATCTGGTGGTGAGAGAACAGTCACGCGCTCTCTGCAGACGAACCCATTAGGAACGATCACTAGGAGGCGCTGGCCAAAATGTACGCTTGACGTTCAGCTAGTGACCGGACCCTCATGAAGTGATCGTGTTTTTAAATCCAAAAGGTTTTATTGTGTGATTATTTATTAAATGCGCACTTTCCTATTTCGCACATCTTATATAATTTTTCAGGCACGTGCAAAAATGGTTGCAACGAAAGAATTCCGCCAATCCATATACGACAGTTACACAAGTGGCGTTTGGACATCGAAACAAAATCGTCGCGCACAAGAAGAGCACCTGAACGACAAATTAAATACTGCGCCCACCTCAAATGTACTCAAGAATAAAAGTGGAATCAAAATTTGAGTACGAGGGCAACAATCCACGAATCAAAATACTGCAGTTAAAATCTGTCATTTTTAATTATTCCAACGAAAACCAACCAACCAAAGAAAACAACGAAGTATTAATTTTGCATTGTTTCTCATATTTGTTACTTTATCACAACCCTAGAGAAATTACTCGCTTCGCTCGGCTGTCCCCGTCACAGCTGCGAAGGTATTTTCTAATATTTTTAATACTGTTTTGCGAATGAATCACAGGATATGTTATAACACTTGAATTGTAGATTCATCACGTGTCAATGTAATGCCAATGGCGCCGCAAAATGTGATTTAAAAAAATTAGATTCCGAAACTTTTGTAAATTTAAATATCTAATCTCCTCATAACGAAAATATATTTTCGGTCTATTTTCCGAAATATTAATCAAATAATAAGAACACTAGCGCCGTCTGCCGATCTGTGGTTCAAACACGTCGAAAATACTCTCGTTACACTATAATACTTGAACTAATTTATGAGTGGTGAACAGCAATACCTTGTCACACCGACTTTGTTCAGTGTGTAAACGCACCCTGCACAAACACGCTAAGTATGCTTGGCATAATATGCAACAAGAACATGACTTGGTCATTTTCTTTGATAAAAGCATCTTTGTCTCACGTGCCAAGTACACTTACTCCAAGCGTGCTTGAGCAGAGCACGTTTACAGAATTCACCCATCTTAAATGAGCTCAAGCATTATAGTGTAACGAGGGAATTTTGAATCACTTTTCGATGAGTTTGAACGACAGATCGGCAGACGGCGCTGGTGGTAAAAATTTGATTAAACTCAATTGTGCTTAACGATTTCGAATTTAAGAGCATTCGGGCACGTGATCTGAATTTGAAGATAGCGCCTGCGATCTCGAAAGCCCGCTTTCCCAAAGCGAGATCCCTCAAGCAAGCTCAGAAGGTCACCAGTGTGACAGGGCCTTATATCCTAGTCACACAGGCCAAGTATGCTTATTCCAAGCATACTTAGCAAGGTGCGTTTAGACATTGAACAGAATCTGCACGTGCCGCTCGTCCGTGCTGTTGATAGGGAAACACGAGGCACTCTAGAATGACGATTCATCTATCTCAATTGTGCTCAAGATTTTTAATTGTGCTGGAGTAGGGGGAGGCGGGTGTACGTTCCACTTTTAATAAGATTCGCGCACGTGATCATCGCGCTCAAAGAACAATTTGCCCCAATCCCAAGCACATTTGAAATATCTCAAGCAGCTCGCCACTGGTTCGTCTCCTTCATTCGGTCTGTCCCGAATTCACCATTTAATATTAATATATAATAGCTTGAAGCATGCTTACCGTTTGACAGGGCCTCAAGGTATTAGTCGATGACTGGCAAAACTAAATTTTCACTGACTGAAAAATAATGCTCACTGAAATTATTTAAGAGACCACTTCGATTCACAAATTTAAAAGCAATATGAAAATGTCATCCATTCAGATCCCGTATTTTCAACGTCGGTGGAACGCCATTTGATCAGAAACAATTATTCCATTTCTTTTGATAACTTGAGACTGTCATATTCAGATATCAACTCGCGTTAATCCAGAACTACACCTGAGCAATGTATCTTACTAACGAGAAAGATTTTTGTCAGAACATCTGCGTGAATTTTAATCGAGAAACATGAACTCCGGGACAGACCGAACGAAAGTGGCGGGAAATTTTGTAATTCGAAACTCTGTATTTTCCGCAATTACCAGTTCGATTAAAAGTAATAGTAAAATATTATTATCAGACGAGTCCGTCACTCCTGTTTGTCTCTTTCGTTCGGTCTGTCCCGAAGTTCATGTTTCTCGATCTTACTAACACGCTTGTTCGCTTTGAACAGTGCTGCCCCTCACGAGTACGCAATCACAGCTCACTCCGTTTGCATCTGCTGGGGCTCTCAGTTAAGAAACTGATCGTTGACTGCGTAACTTGACACCACATTGGATTTTAGCTGGTGAACGCCTAAAGGAACAAGGGTCATCAAATAATGATCCGAATCCATCAAACTTTTATTTTTACACGCGCCATTAAGAGACTTGAAGCTGTTTCTATGTGTTTTAGTTCGCTTTTGAGAGTGCATAAAGATTTTCAGTGCAGCCTTTTCATTTCTAGACAACATAAATCCAGCGTAGCATCCTCCCCCCCCCCCCCCTTAACGTACCGTAAGATCTGTTTCTATTATCGGATACCGAGTATTTTTTTTTTTGCTTCTTCCAAAGCTCTTTTTTCTGGCCCAGGGGCGTTCCATCGGAATTCTTTCTTTTTGTCGGGTTTCGATTGAAAGTGGAGCGCCCACGGAGCGATCCGCGTTCAGTCGAGCGTAAAGTCAGAAAAGAGCTACGTAATTGAAAAGAGTTTCTCTCCTTATTTAATTCGGATGCCGCGTTTTCGGCTGACAGGTGAACGCCATCGCCACCACTTTCTAATACCCCTCCCTATCCTTTTTATCACCCCACCCCCGAATATATATATATATATATATATATACAGGGACTGTTTTAAGGTAGGCGCCCTGGGCACTTAGCCAAAGTTGCGTTTCTTTATTCGATATCTACTTAAAGTATTTGATTGACGATAATCGTTCAGCGAATAACGGATGATATACAGAGTAGAGATAACGAAAGCTGGACGATTATACGAATCAAGTGACAAAACGATAGAAAAAATGTTAAAAATTGTTTTTGGGGTTCGAAACTTTAACGATGTAATATTCTGCGTGCTTGTTTGTTTACCCCTTTAAATGACATGTACACAATCTATATCGATTCCGATTTGCGTATACGAGAAGTTGAAAAGAGGTTGCGATGTCATTTTACTCCCCCCTTCCCCTCCAAGATTTTATTGCATCCGGTTAACCGAAGCCATAGACGTGGAGGGAGTGAGGGATACAGGAGGAGGAGGAGGAGGGGATAAAGATAGATCGGAAGGAAGACGAGGGGGAGTCGCTATTCTCCTCTTTCCCTACAAAACATTCCCCCCCCCTTAATGGTTGAGTGGTTGTTGTTTCGTTCCGTTATTAGTCTCCGATGCTTTAGCGAGCCAATTAGCTCGCTTGTAATTAAAGCAGACGAAATTTTAATTATCTTTTGTTACAAATAATAAATACGCCAATCCCACGAGCACCAGCCCCTGTAGTTTGCTTCATTTTCAGCTTCTGGTGGTAGTTTCTAGAAATTACTCGTACGATAAGGAATATATCCTAAAGTGGGTTGGCCATACTGCCAGTTGTTGACGCGTTGGTTAATACTCTATTGTATTTTTCAGGGCTGTCTTGTCACATCCATGAGACCTTGGGCAGTAAAATAAAATTCTTGATTAAGTTTCACTAATCCATTTGAGACATCTCTGAATACATTTCTGGATTAGAAGTCTGCCAATAACTTCAAATTCGAATATAACTTGTGCATTCTATGCAACATTCCATATTTGTTGACAATAAATTGATAATTTTATAAATTGAAACACACAATAAATTCGTAATTCCGTATTATTAATTCAGACGAAGCTCAGCAATGTGAAAATTTATTTTAAATATTCTTCAAAATCCTATATATTATAAAACTAAGAATTGGATTTTGGTGTTCGGAGCAAAACGGCAGAACGGCTCAATGAAATTGCAGAAAAATGAACATACACTTACTAAACCATCATAATTCGCTAGCGACGGAGCGACGTATAGCTATTTTCAATAAAACATAATAAAAAAGCGTTACAACATTTTGGCTAATCTCCATTTGACTTTAAACTTAAAAAATGGCGTCTCCACATCAAAAGCATGACGTCGTCGATTTCACGAGACCTCATAACAGTTCCAACCTAACACACAACATACTATTACCGGAATAATATTTTCAATATAAAAATAAAATAACAATATTAAAAAACATAACATAATCAAATAGATATTTTAAAAATGATTCTTTTCCAATTTGACATCAATAAGTGTCAAACGATTGAAAATCTAAATTTTTAAATATAAAAAACATGTTGAGGCACCACTGCATGACGTTATTACAGAGTATAACACGTGAAAAATCAGTTACTTCACATTTAACGGTTGCGTTTATCGCGTGTCATCGTGTAAACGTAAATTACCGGTAAATTTAAACAAATAATTTTTTTTTTCATTAGTGTAAACCCAGGCAAAGCCGAGTACCCCTCTTGTTTAGAAATAAATTCAAACACCAACACTAACCAAAATTACAGCTGGTTTTTAGAAAATTAGTTAAAATTGTGACATTAAAATGTCATGTCTGAATAGAAATACTATGCTTATTTCAAGTTCTTTGTAAGGTTGGCTTAAATTTTATAACATCAATAGAAATTTCAAAAAATTATTTTTTTACAGTTCACATTCTTGCTTGCAATGGTCCAAACCTGACCAGGACAATTGCAGCGAGTTTCAAGATGCCATAGTTTTTAGCGCACCTGGCCAGAAGCTCCCCGTTTTAAAAACCGGCGCCAGCCAATGCGTTCACGAATATATTTTCAGGTCGATTTAGAAGGAAAAGCTAATTTGCCATCCGAAAATTACATGCGCCGCTGCCTGGTGGTGCTGGATTCCGCCAACGGAGGGATTCTCCAATTAGCATAATGCTGAAATAGATATGCTAATGCGCCTGTAGGAAATATGCTCCACTCTCTTAGTGATGCTTGGTTGCGTGTCACTGGCAGGCCCTCGCGCTCTCCAAAAGCGCTCTCTCCAAAAGCGCTCTCTCCGAAGGCTCTCGCTCTCCGAGGGCGCTGCCAGAATCTCTCTGCATATTGTTCTTGATGCCGAAAACTCTGGACTCAATTTCGGTCGAAACTGCGCCCGCAAACCATCAAAGAGATGGAAAAGATGAAACGTTTAGAAGGTACGCCAAATGCTGACTGTAGATCCTCCTGATTGCTCTCTGCACGCCAGGTGGAGTTGATGTCTGGCTGGGTCTCACCATTACTCAGTATAGACCACCTACAGCACCACCTGCCAGCAAAGCAACGAAATGATTGTATCCCCGCACAGTTTCGGTAAAGTCAATGAAGAAAAATGGTTTACAGATGCTGTCAACGTGAACGCCCGGTTACAAGGAAGTTCTTTTATCGATGAATCTAGACTGTACACTTTGAGTCATAAAAAGGTAGACCCTCAATAACAAATTCACAACTTCCTGAAAAATATTTCGATTGAACCACCACCACGAATACAACTGATGAGGGAGAAATAGACAGGCCTATCCCGAAAGCGTTATTGCAGGCCTTCAGGTTAGGTCTCGAAATCTTTTTTGGGGTTTGACGAAGGAATAAGGGTGATGTATTTTCAAAGTACGTTTCACAAAATTCAGTTTATTATTTTTATTTATGGAGCCTCTAGCCAGGCCGTCGTCTATTTTACACGGCTCTGTCCCATGCTCGTCCACTTGTGAATCTTGACTGACTCACAAGTGGACGTCTTACGTATATATCAAGTTACGTCTTACGAAAACTTAGGCTTTATCTCTTGCACTGTTGTGGTCGCAATGATAAAGCATACGTTTTTGATTGGCGCCTCGGGGCAGAATGCCACCAAAAATGTATTTGGCGAGAAACTTGTCCTTTATCAGCTTCCAGGACTTTCATTTCGTTGGTTTGCATTTTTATTTAAATTTTGCTGATCTTCTTTCCAATGGATTTATTCAATGGTGCAAGTGTGTCGCATTTATAGGGTTGAATGTACTTGGACTTGGAGGTGTTCGTCGCGTTCAATCCAACGTAATTAGGATGAGCGGATAACAAATTTCGGCGCATGAGAATTTTAGCCGAGGTCCTTCTGCATTTTCGTTTTTGGTTGGAGGACTTGGGGGAGGGGGTGGATTTAAACTGGGTATGTGTGGAGGGTGGGATTGGCTAACGTGATGGTACAGCTAGCCCTGTTCGGTGCACGACAGTCTCGTCCCTCCTCCCCGTCGCCCTTCTGACGCTTCCCTCTCGACATTTAATTAATCATTCCAGCTTTAATTACTGGCGTCCTTTGCCGCGGCCGGTGTCACGGTTCGACTGTCCCTCCATCTCACTCTATCTGCCCTCAAGAATTTCACTAATTTTGATGTTGTCGCCTAGGAGCCGACGCCGAAACACTGGCCGCCATTTTTGTTTCGGGTCTGGTGGAATGAAAGCTACGTGCAGGATGGAAAGCCGATGCATAATTTCTGAAATTGGCCAAAAATTAGGGGCTATGAATGATGTAGAATAAGAATAATATAGACAGTAATTGTTTGATATTCTAGCGCTGTTATTGGCAATTTCTTAACGACTATATTTGAAGTGACATTTTACTTTGGCGCATCTTGGATGTTAAATATGCCTTGACGTTGGGTTAATATCGAATAAATAGGAGAACGATTGGGATCCTACACAATTGTAGTCTTACAGATAATGTCATTAAATTTTTCATTGGTTGGAATTAGTTAAAATAGAAAAAAATAGATTCTCATACGTATATAGACTTGAAAAATTAGATAATCCAGGTACTATAGGTGAATTTCAAGATGCATCATGAAGGAAAGGAAAATTAACTTTTGTTTTGGCGACCCCATCCCCAACCACCGGAAATGGCGTCTAGACGAAAATAGAAACCCTCGCGGTTATTGTGAAAGTGGTGCCAGGCGAAAAGGTGTTTGTTCAGTGTTCATCCAATGTATGGAGGAAGTGCGTTCATGGCGACAGAGTAATCAATAGGAACTGTTGATCAAACAAATCGATTTATGCCCGGAGCGAATCAATCAAGAGCGCCGAGATTTCGGTTCCACCCGGTCCACCTATTCTTTCCCCAATGCATATAAGACGTGTGGCAAACCGCTAGAACAAATCGCCACCACAATCGATGTGCACCATAGTTTGAGTATTATTAAAGCTGACATCTAGTCTTTTATATCGTTGTCCAGGGTGATCCCAACGAAAGCACAAATTTTGATTTTTTGCTCGCCACGACTTGAGTAGCCATGTAATTGGGCCAAACATAACTATTTTTTTTCAAGGATTTAAAATTACGTTTACAGTTAGAATAGAGTTAACAGTTATGTGGTTCGAATATACAAAACGAAAAAAGACGAATATTTTAAATATACAATAATTTTCCAATCGAATCAATAATAATTGAAAATGCAAATTTTTGCAAATGTGAGCCAGGACTTACATCGCACAGTTACATCCCGTTAAACAATTTTTAACAGTCTTGTCTAGGTAGGGGTCCATTTACTCCGTGATTGAATTTCCATTCTCTTTGGGCCGTGGAAAAGCTGCATTGTATGAATACAGCCTTCATGGCCCTTCACGGAAGCGATAATTTATCAATTGTTTGGTAACTATATTTCTCTGAGGGGTTTCAGTTAGGACGTCTGGATGATATATATTTCTCAGGCCTGCAAATGACTTATTTTCGTGACGATTCCAATTTGCACTGAGTGTTCACTTTATTAGGTACACCTTGGGGACACGAGCTGGTCTTCTTGTTTGGTTGTGACCCGTCGACCCGTCGAAGTCGTACAATTGACTCTGGTAGCCGAGGATGGAGGTCAAATTCATTGTTGTTCAAATTACAATTACAATTATTGTAATTTCAACAATTGGAAATTAGAAAAATTCGTTGTTACTTGTTTGGTTGTGACCCGTCGATTACGTTGCACAAGTCTCGCCATTTGTATCAACCAGCCTTGCTGAATCAACCAGCGGTTTTCGACCACAGAGACTGCGTCCCCTGGAGATTTTCGCATTTTTGCACCATTCTTGATAAACTCTTGCTACTGTTGTGCGAGAAAATTCCAAAAGAATGGCGGATTTGGAAACACTGATCCGACACACTCTCCGTGCACCTACGACTATGCCACGTTCAAAGTCACTCAACTCATGCTGTTTCCCCATGTCCATGGTTATATGGTAGATTTTGTCAGCTAATAATACTTACGCATCCTTTTTATACTGCGCAACGAGGTTACGTGACATAAAGAATGTCCAGGTCAACCGATTCCCAAAAAATGAGGTACCTAATAAAGGGAACACTCAGTGCATATGCTCATCTTATGAGTATTGATTCTGCGCGAATTCGCCGTGCACCGTTACGTCGCCTACTGAGTTTCCTCGCAAAACTAAATCATATAACTAGGGACCTACCTAATACACGGACAAAGGAAGCACCCAGCATCTACACTGAAAAAGTTGTCAATTACACGGGAATTACACGGGCTATTTAAAATCAATGCATCACTCGTCAGCGTGTAGGCGATTGTTTTTAATAGCAATGTGACTTTGAAATTTTGAAAATTCGAAGAGTTTCTGTCAGTTTTCACTTTGTGATGCGCTCAAAAAATAAGGTTGGGCATTATAATTGATTTTTTAAAATTCACTGTAGTAGTTAACTACACTACAGGATTTTCTGTACCCCTCGTGGTGCTTCGGAACCATTTGAGGGGCACATTTTCACCAGTACCCCAGGATCGTATAATCGAGAGCCCGCGCCATGATTCGAACCCGGAACCGCCGAGCCACAGTAACAACAATAGTTCAATACCAAACATCGATAGTGAATTTTTAGTTATCCGATCAAATATTTTCAATAATTGAACCACTCAGCAATCAAAGTTCATCGATTCAACAGAATTAGACGCCATTACACAGAAATTTGAAAATTACACGCAACTCTTCGATTTACACGATTTCACACGATTTCCGTGCAATCCGTGTAATCGTGTATTATAGGTAGGTCCCCTACATATAACCCAGGGAACTGGGCAACTGCCAAACGACGGATTCATCGCAGAGACAGAGCCCGCAGTGCGTCCATTTTCCAGTCAGTCAATGGCTCTCCCATATATATATATACATGCATAGTTGTGGGGGCTCAGAAGAATGGGGTCGAAGAGGAAAGCTGTTGGTGCCGCGGAAAATTGGCGAATGAATATGACAGAGAGAACGAGCAAGTGAGTGAAAGAGAGAGAGCTAGAGTGAGAGGGAGAACGCGACGATTCTACAATCATGGATCCACTTTTGGTGGTCGTACGTGTGTTTTCGACGCTGTTACGCTTTGTCTGCGGCGAAATTTGCTGCCTAGCTAGCGCTCGTACCAACGATGATTTAGGAACCGGATATCTAAGTTTTGAAAAAAAAAATGACTGGGTCTATTGGCGAATATCTTTATTTGTTTCCACGGAGCAACACAAAGTTTACAAATGTGGCTATCCAACAGACTGAAACTTAATATTATGAAAAAATCAACAAAAAAGTCACATGAAAATCCAAATGTGCAATAAGAAAGTTGTGCAATAGTAATTCTGAGTTTTTATACTGTTGAAATTTGTTCATTCATTGCTAGATGGAGTTTGCAATATTGTAGGAGAACTAGAACCCACCAAAAATCAGCGTTAATCCGCCATATTATCTTTACACTTACGCCTAACTAAAGGTACAAAAGCTGCTTCTAGACATTACAGTGCGTTAATTCCAAGTACCAAGAACAGCTCCATCAATAGTTGGAACTTTTGTACTTTCTGGCACCTACGAATCCTGTCCTCTAAGATGGCACTTGAAGATGTCAATCGAACACGAGCCGCCTCTTTGCGGACGATGTCACACTCGCCAGCCGTCAGAAGAATCTCCGTGTCAACCCCTTCTTCTTTAACCACCCCCCTCCTGTCCCTTGCGACTCCCACTACTAACACCACCATCCCTCCAATTCACCTCTTCATCGAGCGCTGAACTCGCTCCACCACACAAAAGCATATATCCATAAATTGGTATTAGGGAGCGATTCAACCATTCCCTCTATGGAGTCCCAGTGCCCTCGCACTGCACGAATAGGTTAGCCGATCCATTGGATCCTGGCAAAAATCCAGAGAATACGTCAACGGATCAACACTTGTAAGGTCTGGTTTACACGATGGATCATTTTATGATTGAGTTCCATGGATCTCTCCCCTAACGCAGGCACAAGAAACGTGTCCAAACGTGTAGAAATATAGAGAACCTGACGGATTTGCTCCCAACTAATTTCATATGGCGAAATATCCCCAGCGCACCCAACGGTGGTTCACAATATTGCTTAGGCACTGGACTAATTGTTGACGGCAGCAGCTTTAATGAGAGATGTCAGATGCGTATAGATTTTATCAAAGAATGTTGGCTGGCAAGCAAACGTTTAAGTATAGGCAAGACCATCTTAGAAAATATTAATGTTCGTGCTGATAAGAATTGACGCAATGAAGAATTGTTGCTTATAGCTAAGATGCACCGTTAGAATCCATTAGCGTATTCTCCATTTATTGAATAACGTTAATGTGCATGTATTTGTGTTGAGACCTCGGCGCCTAGGGCTACCTACGTCACGACGTACATTTGCGAATTACTTTAATAAGAATATTCCGGGGTACTGGTGAAAATGTGCCGCTTGCATAGTGAAAACTATGAAAAAGGTGAAAATGTGCCTAAGCGCGAAGAGGGGAGATTTCTTAAAAAAATAATATGAAAAACCTTTTTCAACAATCAGTTAGCAATCAGGCAATCAGTTAAAAAATTATAGATAAAAATGCATAGATGTCACCGTTTTTCTACCTTATCTCAATAACAATACCATTGTCAATATCTAATCAGAAAATAATAAAAAAAAATTGTTCTTGATAACATTGGGAATTGGTGTTGATTTTTACATGGAAAACAAATTAACAACATAACTTGTGCTCAGGTGCATAAAGATGATTATGTTAAAAATAAATATTTTAAATAACACCATTACTCATTTATTAAAAAAAATATCACCTGTCGCCACCTCGGCCAAGTCACGAAATGATTATTCCATCGCTGATATGAGCGAAAATATCTTTTAGTTTATTGATTGGGTGTCATCAACTATTGGCCGATTCCATGGCGAAAGGGCATAAATTTATTTCCCTAGGTGTGTGGCATCGACTTTAATAAACTATATACCCAATAAGTGGCGCATGCGCCGTGGCATCTGGTCACTTCAGTCATGCGAATACATTGTTGTTTCTGGCGTATCAGCAAATTAATCTGACCTCAAATGCAACCGAGCGGTCAGTTGCTCGGACCGGGAGTCATAAACGTTATTGTTTCGATATCCAATGACCAAGATTTACCGAATATATTGCTTTTGCGATCATCGAAATGACCAATGTTCCCCCCCCCCCCAGGAGACCTATATAATATTCCCCCAGATTTTTCGCTACCGGCACTGTACTGCAAGCCCAGTATTATCTACACGTTAAGAAATTCCGATTTTCCGATCATAAGACTAGAACTGAATCCAAGATTCTCTCATGACCTAAAAAAACGAAAAAATATTTAGAGACCATAAAATAGTTTATCACAATTATCTGTAAAAGCATTGCGCACATCGGCTTTGCTCGAGCGTCATCTAGCGATCATCTCGGGAAATAAATTTCATGGACATTCAGAAGCTTGAAATCTCGAAAATTTATTTTTTGTTATCTAGAGTTTTTTTTTCGTCGGGAATATTTCGTCCTTCCCCAAATCCATTTCTTTGTCCGCTGCAAAGGTTCAGAAGCTCTCCGCTCCACAGCAGCGTCTAGAGAACGAGCGCGGACCGCTGATTGTTAAGTAACGAACGGCAAATTGAATGATTGAATTACTCCACGAATGAGTCTCGAACCCGAAAGCCCCGTACAGAGACGCTGCTTTCGATGCAATAAAGATGTAGATGGATCTTCACCCCACCTCAGACCATCGTCAAATGGTCGCACTAAAAGGAAGGCAGGGAGACGCTTTTTTTTATAGATCGTTATGAAGGATGGCAACTGGATAATGTACTCATATGAACTGGAGACGGCGCTGCGATCGAAAAGGGTGGCGACACCTGGTGAGAGTCACCTATAATTTGGGTTCGCGATGACCGATGTTGTTCGGAATCCTATATTAGATCACGCAACCCTACCGGACCCGTTTTAATGAAGACGATCGCAGCGCCTCCCTGCGTTTAAGTACACCGACTAAATAATTAAAGATATAATGTAAAATTTTAAATTTCAATTTTTAAGTGTGCCTTAAAATAAACATGTGACTTATATTTGCGTTCTGAAAATGAAATAACATACTGGGCGGGTTCGAGTAACAAAAAACGGATTTTTAAAATAGTGAATATATATAATGTGCTTCGATAAATGTTGCCTAGTGTTAGGCGAGAGGTCTTAGGCGGGTGTGTTGCGAAGCAGTCTGTCGCTCTATGG
>JAQGBY010002073.1:0-24963 GCA_034698785.1 Mycogona germanica | reverse complement strand
TCCTCTCACCTGTTTAACTCATCTCGTAAACTTGCCTATAACACTGACTATTCTCTCTTTCGCAAAACGATATTAGAAATGTTTTTTAAAAAACTATACTTGCTCCCGATTGGATTCGAACCCAAACACCCCACTGTGCGACTTTCGTTGACTACCGCAACAAACCAACCGAACCACCTGCCTCTCACCTGTTTATCTCATCCCGGAAACTTGCCTATAACACTGACTATTCTCTCTTTCGCAAAACGGTAATAGATCTATTTTTTTTAAATCTATACTTGTCTATATTTATATCAACGCCATGTGTAGTTCTAAATTATTACGCTATTTGAGCAGTTAATGCCCGCTTATTTCGTCTTGGGTGTCGTTTTCCGACGAATCTTCGGAAAATTCGTCATTTTTAATTTCGCAACAAAAAAATGCATTTACCTATGTTCTCAGACCTCTTGAATCCGTGGTTAACGGCCTCCACTTCTTCGGTTCTTCACATCATAATAATAATAATTATTATTATTTAACCAGTACCATATTTTTTAATTTGTGCAAATGTCAAGAAAGTAAGAGCCCACATGTTCGCCTACGCAACATGTAATACTTCTGCATGGGCATTTTCTGGTATTTTTCAAACTTTTTTATTTTTTGAGACCATAATGAGAATGTCGATTGGGAAGTGAACAGACCTGTAAGATTTCCATGATGCGACATGTACGAACAAATATAAATAGTAGAATGACACTGCTCAGTTGAAAGACATGCGAAACAGGAAATAAAACATAATCACGTAACTAATAAAAAAACTAAACTCCAAACTATAAATTTCATTCAGGGAGAGACTATCTCGAAACGAGTTCCATATCTTAAGATAATGTGGTTGACTCAAGTCTGGAGCAGCACCTTTGCGGCAGTTGATCCAAAAACCCTGCGATCGTCTTTTCCCAGTGTTTGTGTGTGACTATTTTTGGAGAAACCGAGTATGTGTATATACATTCGAGTATATAGTTGTATATGTATATGTAGGAGTTGTTGTTGCCGCATTCGATATATTTGAGTATATGTCGTGTGCCATATCATCACTAATGCACGACCGCCAAATACGAAATGAGAGGGCGTCCAGGGACTGGCAATCGAAAAGTTAGCTTTCAATACTGCACAGGCGGCCGACCTGAATAGTTAACGAATTTCGCTACAGATTTTATACGCTTGTAAATATTTGAGGAACGCGACGTGTGTGTGTGTGCACAGGGCTTCTTCCCAAACGAATATACCTGTATACATGTAGGTCTAACTGCCGCGCCATGTCGCCGACTATTACGTCATTATACTTTCGCTCACGTTTCATCGTTTGTTCATTTGGGAGATTTTTGGGCAGTGATGGGAGTAGTGGGGAGAGAGTCAGACGAACAACATTTTGACTTGTCCACTCGATAAAACACGCCCACATTGGATAAGCCCATTCTTGTCGACCTTTGAGACTTCCATTTCGTAAAATTGACCCATCGCATTAGTTTATTGATATTTAGAAATGTTTGCACACGTTTAGAAATGTTAGAAATGTAAATACATATATGGAATTCTATTGAGATTTGTTTATACGAATTTGGTGTTTGAAAGTGGTGCTTCAAATTTTTCTAAATCTCCAACGATTTGTATCACTGCCGATTCATTGGCTTCTGTTCACATCCTTAAATGTCACTAGGGCTTTTAAAGCGGCTCAATGTAGAAAGTCATAAAAAAAGCACTCAATGAAATAGGTAGTGTAACATTTGAAATGCGGATCGGATAATCCTGTGTGAACGACAATCATTTCAATTTGTTTGTTGAGAACGTTTTTCCCGGTGGCAACCTTTTTTTGATTACAGACTCTAGGCTCATGAAATTGAAGTTGTAGGGCATAGTCAATTCAACGAATAGGGAAACGTATTTATTTTGCCCCAAAAAAAGGTAATCAAGCTTTTTTTCATCCCCGATATTATCAAATGTAGTAATCTGGGATTGTATTATGTCAGTGCAACTACGAGTACATACTCGTATCTTTATTTTTTGCATTTAGTTAGCGCAGAATGCTGTCTTGTTTTTAAAAAAAATGTCTTTGACGTCATAGCTCAAAACCAATATCCTGTCACATTGTTTCAGGAATGTGAATCGATTTTGGCTAAGTATTGCAATACTATTTTGTCGCCTCCTCATGGTGACGACATAGTTATGTGGCCTCGTTCTTTCGGAGGCCTTGCGAGATTCAGATGGTTGTGAAAGGTCGTGCGGGGAGAACACTTTATGAGGGGCAGCGGTGTGTCATGCCAGGCGAACGTTTCACAGGGGGCAGCGCTTCATTTGAAATTTGGGCTAAGGCCATCCTTCGGCTCAAATAGATCAAATTTAAATCTAATTTGGCAACGGTGAAACGGCGGCCGAAGCTTCAAATTGTTATGCCAAAGGAAACAGTCCGTGTTCAATAGGTCAGACCAGCCAACGGTCTCGTCTGGGTGAGACACAAAACTTGATTTGTTACGTATCTTGGTTTTCTTGATTTTTTCGAGTTTTCCAATTCCAGCTTCAAGTTGATGTTCTTTTGATTTTCGAAACTTCAACGCGGCTGTTTGAATTTCATCAATACCACTACTTCAATAATCTCGAGTTCGTCACTCCGACCGCCATTCATCCAGGTCTGTCCTGGAGAACTACCAGCTAAGTTTGGATAAATCGTCTTCAATATATACGTTTAGTGTGTGACTTAAAATTGTGTACGGCTTAAAAATTAATACAATTTATGGGGTGTTGGTATTTGATCGCGATTCCGGCAGGTCGGCTTTGGCATTTGGCAAACTCGACTTGATTGCAATTAATGGAGCTGTCCACGAATATAGTTGACCACAATCGCATCCCCCCAATCCCCCCCATACCTACAAAACCACGCCGAAATATAACACGATTACGGTGTCCGCAATCCGTGTCGTCTATCTCCGCGGTAGGCGCGATTGTTAATGCGCTGCGGGATCTCAAACCCCGTTTCGTGTCCGCGGACACATTGAAGATCCTATTGGCGGTTCACAATGCACAGTTGCAGCGCATACAGCGACCCCACACAACCTGTGAGGCATTTCCAAATGGGGTATAATTAGGCACGATTGTCACCGTGTAACTGTGTGTGATCTAGAAATCTAGGAACAAATTTTGGGTCTCGAACCTGGTGGACATGAAGTGGTCAGAGTGGTGCTGCCTTTGGCTGTAACTTCGGCACTTCAAACAGTAAACGTAAACATTTCGAATTTTAGAATTTTCTACAGAAGGGTCAACTAAGATAGCGCCATCTAGCAATAATGTGGAACGTCAATAGTTGTTGGGCGCTTTGGGTCCACGCAATTGGAGCCATCCTTTTGCGGTGGCGACACTTGCTCATCGTTTGTTTGATTTTTGAATCGGGCGTTTGGACCTATAAGAGTTCGTGCTCAGCATGACGTATCCGGTCGGGTGGCCAATTAGCGAGAATCAAAATTTGTGCGTCCGCCATTTTCATTGCGTCTCTCAATTTGGGTCAAACCATGAATGGTGGGTCTCGTCTTGAATTCCGGATACGGATGTTAGACACCTTTTGTGTCTTCTTGTCGCCATATTGTCCTATATCAAGAATGCTGCTCTCAAGACGTTATCGCTTTTGTCTCATTGTTCTACCTTCTTTATTTCGATCGCGTTATTTGGGTATTTTGTTTTTCAGATGAGCCAAAATCGAGAAAATAAGAGAGAAAAACTATAAAAAGTTATTAAAAATTCGCTACAAATAAAAAAAGAAAATTGAAGCTCTTAGATGAGTCAAAGTCAAAATTAGAAATTGGCGAATATTATTATTAACATTATTAGGAAATCACTACAAATAAAAAAAGAAAATTGAAGCTCTTAGATAAGTCAAAGTCAAAATTAGAAATTGGCGAATATTATCCAGGACATTGTCGACTCTCGAGACATAATCCCAGACATAGGATTTTCCCCTAAAAAGAAGTGTGAGTAAAATCTCTAGAAAAATTTCAAGACATGACGAAATAGTTGTCACCAAAGTACGAGTAAAGTGATCGAAGTATTGGAGGGGAAGGTCTCACGAAGACATATATTGTTAGCGTGGATTGTGGGCGAGGCTTGTTGATTTGGAAAAAATAAGATCAATGAATGTCGAGTCAATAGTCTCTATTTATGCACCCACTGTATTCGGTGTCCGCATGACGTCAGTCATCTGCTCTGTTTGACAGCTGACGACAACTTTAGTGTCGAACAAAAAGGACAATTGAAACCGAGCCGTGCCAATCGGTGTTTTCACATTTGACCAATTTCAAAATACCGGTCCGGCAAAAGTGTACTGAAAGGTCTCAACGATAAAGGCGAGAATGGTTATTGAAAATACTTCATAAATACATATTTTAATTTTGACAGTGCTGGTCGTTGAAGGCATATCTTCCTGAGATTGGTTTTGGTTGTGTAACATCAAGTTTGAGGAAATTGCCTGCTTAGTTTTCACTAACTGGTTCCGTATCTTAGTTAGCTCCATATCCCATTCATCTGAATAAATATCCAATGGATGGTCCGTTTCGGGTTCGAACCCACAAACTAGAATATCAAGATTTATCGTACATGGTGTTTTGGAAACCGGTCGATACAGTTATCTCGGTTTGTTTCAGATCTGACTTTGTATATCGATTATGTTTTTATTTGCTCCATCTAGCGACAGCAATTGCCCACCTGACTCACGAAACAAATTACCGTGCACCCATACAGCTGTCAGCGTCCTCAATATCCAGGAATAAGATCCTGAAAACAACAGTAAATTGATGTACATTCGGAAATTGTTTCCGAGAACGCATCTAGGGCGTCTCTCCGAATTTCTGAAGGGACATCAGGATTCCATTTCCGGTCGCGAGGAAATCGTTGTCCGGTGTATCCTGTCAGAGCGCGTTGCATTTTGCATGAACCCGATCAGACAAAGATAGAATCAAAAAGTACGTCATTAGGAAAATGAATTGACGAAAGTATTCCCAAATTCAGATTTGTTTATTTGTGTCTGACGAACCCGTTCACCGATAAACAATGAGTAACCATCTTGGTCATTTCCCCACTGGAAATGACCAATCCCCGCTGATGACGCAAAACCCAAAGTTCAACATATGAACTTAAGACTTCATCTCGTTCAGAGATTGTCACCGGTAGGTGGCGCTAAATAGTCAATCCTTTATTCCGTATTTATACATCCTTGGCTGGTGGAGCATCGGCAACGTCTGAGTCTTAGTCCAAAAAAGAAAAAGGCAATTTAGTATTTTTAGAACGACTACAACGCGCCTGGGGGCGTCACGCAGAGCCAAGGTGTGTCGACTAAATTGCCCCAGCAACTAAAAGACAGCCACACGCATTTGGCGCTTCATTTATAACAAAATGTTATTCCACCCAAAATTGGTAACATGCTGAGTCTAACCAACCAACCAACCAATGAGATGAAATACTAGATCACCAGCGCTACCCACCCCTTTGCCCAGGTGGCTAACCTTTACAAACTTTGGTCGCACAAACTGAATTTCGATGACGTCCGGATTCTCTCTATTGCAGCTCTTTGTTGTTGTTCCCCCGCCCCCTATGGATGCGAACACTCCCACGTACATAATCATATTTATGGCGACATGATATTTTTAATTATTTCGTGAATTTTATCAGGCAACCTCCCGCAGGGTCGAGAACCATCATGGTCCGTTGCCATTCAGCGACGCTACATCGTGTTAGGCTTACAAGTTCCCTGCAGACATCTACATCACTTGCATTTATGTTAAACTATAGAAAACAAGCTCTGTACCAGTCTGGAGACCCGAACCGAGAAGGTACGGTAAATATTCGTCTTCTTTCTTAGATGAGCAACTAAGACTCCGTACTTCTTGAGCGTCCTGGTTGGCACCGTCCATTAAACAAGGTGTGGAGGATAAACTTATTTTTCGTAAAATAGTTCCATCCTAATACAGGAGGACGCAAGAGTTACTAGTTTTGTTTTAATTAGTTTGAACATTTTTTATTATCTAAGAACGACGTCTGCAAAAATCTGTAATTGTAAGCGTCTGAATTAACAATTGTTAACAAAAATGTTGTCCAAGCGCTTAAGAGCATAAATAATTTTGTTAATGTCTTTTTCAAAGTGTTACAGTATTTCGAACCAGTGTTCATACATATATATAGTTAATATATGAAAGATATGATGGAAAACATGATGTCCTATCCACTAATTAAAAATGTATTTGAAACATAAATATAATCTAGACCCAAACTTATAATTTGGGGCAAAAAATCGATCGTTCTACTGCGTTCATAAATGCATTTTTGATTAGCAAAGAGGCTTTCAACAAGAAATTCCGTAGAACATACAGTTATACTAAAAAAAATTGCTGTCGATAATAAATTATTGATCGTTCCGAATTATTTATATCTAAATACGAGTGTCCGCCGTGAACCGTGTGGAAAATCGTTAGACAGGGTGACGTCATCGATGTCGTGCTCCTTCGACTGTGACGTTTATTTTTAGTTTGAAACTAACATTGTCATACTCAACAAGTATCATTTTTTCTTTTATGGATGGACATAATCGTTACATTTGACATAGTGGGAACGTAATCGTTCTTATATTACATTCTGAATTGATGTCGTGAATGGACACCCTGGACTGTAAAGTTAAATTTGTCATCAGCGTTATCACTAAATCTGGTTTGACGGCGCCAGTTGCGATACGCCGTTGGTGCCCCAGCCCTTTTAGATATTTACGCCATCGTATAGCGAACATGGGGCACAACTTGTTGCATGCATTGCCATTTCACTCCATGGTCGCTGGAACCGGATTCACATGTTCAATAAGAGAGCGTATCTGCGATGTTCCACCTTAAATATACTATCGCTTGCAACGAAAAATGACAATGAGCAATTTAACAAATACATGCAGTATGGCAATATTTTTTAAAAATTAAAAACGCAATCTACTCCTTACTTGGTGATCTAAATCATTTTTTGGTAAATCAAATAAAAGATTAGATGGACGTTAAAAAATAATATGTGCTATTTAAAATGCATTGTTAGATACATCGACATTGTTTATTTTTAAAAAAAACTAGGTTACTATTTAGCTTGAATGGAGACAAACGAGCCTATTTCACTATTTCATGAACATTCTGACTTTAAATGTCAATAGTTTTTAAACATTATTCGTATCTGATAGTGTCTAACGTATGATTTATTAGGTGTATTTAATATATGAGCATAATATACTTGTACACTCAGTATATAGGATTCGACGGAATCTGAAATATGTGACCAAGTTGGTAAGATAGGTGAAAACCTAAAAATCCCTGTCTCTGTAATGATCACCTTGAAGAAAGTGTGTCAAAGTGACGTTTAACTTTTGCCAAAACAAATTGCGTTTTAAGCTTGCGCATATTATAATCTGGATGATGGCGGGGTTGCCACGTTCACAAATAAAATGAATAAATTTATTGGAAATCCCTGTTAATGAATGAAGCGATATCATAATGACAGTTGGTTAGTTCTATTACCTTTATAAGCGGTCATTGGAGTGGTTCCGGTAAACATTGGAACATGGAAAAGAAATAATTTTTGCTACGATATACTTACAAGGTGTTAACTTTACATTCGAAACACATTTTATGTTAATTAAGTTACCTAATCTCTCCACAAATTTTTTATCACTGCACTTTTATAATTATTTATTTCGTGTCACTATATGAACTTTTGAGCATTTGTAAGGCAAAGATTTGACAATATTAGCAATAAGAATGATAGCCTATATTCGTGATTCCGAATATTACGCTTTAAAAATAATTTCATTACGCCTGTTACTGGCTGATTTTTGCCTTAAATCTATGTCTTCATCTGAATAACCATTCAATTATCCTGACGCTGGAACTATCGTGTGAGAGCAACTATGTTTTTTGAACGCACCCCACTGCGTGGATCCTTCTATCGTAAAGTAGAGGTCACATGGAGCGGCAAATATGTTCCGCGAAAATCCCTGGATTCGAGTAGGAGGAGGAAGAGGAGGAGGAGCTCAGTTCCAGCAAGAACACACACACACAGAGAGAGAAAACGATGATAAAACGTTTCTGGGACTGGATTTGCCAATTCTGATTATGTATGCGCTGTAATTTAGTTTCCAGAATTGTTTTTTAGCATACCTTTGTGGGGTGACCTCAGAATACTATTGGGGCGCGATAGCACTCTCGGAAATCAGTCCATTGTGTTTAGTGGATGGACATTCAAACTGTTTTAACTTGACTAGATGGATTGAAAAAACAACAACCGCCTATATTCTCATACGTTATATGACTATTGTTTGTAATTAAAGACTACGTCATCGTCATCTTTTTGTTTTTCAAATGTGTCATTATTTTACTTGTTGCCGCGTCATTTAATTGTATCCAACAATTTGTACATTTTTTCTTCTTTTGCCACCGGCATCTTTCAATTTTTGTGATATTCTAGTGCGTTCGCCGGATGGGAGGCAATCACACATTACACGTCTGCTGTGCAGGAAAGCTTGCCAAATTTCCCTTGACACAGGCGTGGAAAAAAATGGCTGCACCCAACGAAATGAAAAGGCATAGAACCCACTGCATCCACATAAGAGGTGTCGAGTGATAAAGAGGTAGCGCGTTCGCCTCTTAGCCCGTGATCGCGGTTTCGATTCCGGCCGACACCTTCGGAATTTTTCGGGCGAGAGAAATTCCTTAACGCGCCTTCTTTCGGAATAGAAGTAAAAGAGACCCCTTTCCTAGGACAGCCTAGGTTAGGCAAAAATATCCAGGTCGCCTTCTGGGGAGGGTTATGAGGAGTTACCAAAGTTTTGGAGTACCAAAAACCTGGAATAACTTTGTTTATCGGTGACCTTATTGCCGACCCCCGATTGCAGTCCTTCTTTTACTCTTTTATCTCCTCTGTTGCTCTCTCGTAGCTCATATCAGTTCCTATTTTTGTCTAGGTCCACCAGCAACATATTCAAAGTAAAGCTTACAAATCCATTCCGTTCCAACATGACAGTTGGTCATTGGCATGGGCCATCGAAGAATTAAACTAAGCACCCATCAAACTTTCCAGTTTCCTTCCCATCGAGTAGACAGGAAGCTGGTGAAAAGATCTTCGATAGATATTTCTAAATATAGAATAGAGAGCGACTTGGACACTAAACCGAGTGGGCTTGTTATTGTTCTGCCGGATTGCTCTTTTTACATTTATGAAATTTGAAAAACAAATTCATTCCATCCAAAAACAACTTGAATCGGGCGGTCAAGAAAAGGGAAGGGGGACTGTCACGAAGGATAACAGTGGACCTGACCCATCACGTCCAGTTGCGCCACCAGTGCAGTTGGAAAATTGCAATTACAAACATGTAGTGGCTGGCGACTCGAATCTCAGGTTCAATCCCAGGCAGAGACCTCCGGAATCGTTCTGGCGAGAGATAAATTCTTTATGGAAAGAAGTAAAAGCTCAGGGATTCGTGTCTGTACAAAATCAGGTAAACGTTAAAGATTCCTACTTAGGTCCGAAGCCTGATCTATGCAAAATGATCAGGTCGTTCTCCCTGCGGGGGAGGAGACGTTGACGAACCCCTTAACAAATAGATCTAGATCACTGCCGCAAGAGCGGATGCTCAGCAAAGTCCACGCCACGAGAGCAACAGCCGTCGGCGTTTGGTCTTGTCGAGCGCGGGTATCTGCCTGCCTGCACTTCCGGCCCGTTGCGTCCCATCATTTCGGTCATCTGAAGGCGTTTGGCCATTGCCGATTTTCATCTGAAGGGGGATGGTCACTCTGGTTTGGTCATGGTCTAGTATGGTCACAGCATGCGTGGGAGGAGGACAGCAAACAGACTTTCCGATCCACAACCACCTTGCCCACGTAATTCGCAATTTAGTGACGATACAAGTAAACGATTATGGATCTTTTGAGGCCATCATTTTCCTATCAGTCGGTTCTCCAAAATCTTCATTGAGGGTGAGCTTCTTGTAAGCGATTAATGAAAGCAATCTACGCTTTTTAATGTCAAAAGGAAAACGTGTAATCCCCAAAATTTTGTGTAATGCCGTGTAATTTTATCGAATCGTTGAATTTCAATCGCAGCGTTGAAAAATTCATCGGACAACTAATCGATATTATCGATAGTCAAAATACAATCATTGGCGTCATCCAAGTTTACTTTTTTGAGCGTTTCGCTCAATAAAAATAGCAATCCCAACGGGCGAACACGGTTCGAATTTTCAAATTTGAAATGGTAAAACCATTTTCATTAACATACAATCTTCTAAAAACTGGAGACTGATGGACTGATTTGTAATTTCCGTACAATTTTGTAAACGCCGTGTATTATGCATCCCCCCCCGTGTATTGGGTCCCGAAGTTTAACCAAAGCTTGGCTTGATCTATTTATTATTATAATAAATATTGGGGATTTTCTGTGTCAGTAACGTACATGTAATGTACGGGAGGAATATTCAGTAAATGAAAACTCAAATTGGATCTGATGACAAAGGTTGCCAAAGTTCACCAATTTTTTCTCGTCAGTTCCTTTTGCGGAATACTCAGATTTGTAACAATCTTAGTAGCAATTCTCAACGGAAATCTGTCTAAGAAAATTAGTCTTTATCGGCTTTGCGTGAGGGGGTCGTATGACGATTCGTCTTGGCCCGATTGGATCCGAATTCCGCTCAAGACACAATTTGAGCGCTCAGCCCCCTTCCCCTCCCCCGCACTACTCTGTACATGCGCGTTCAGATAACGCCGATATTATCCAAACCCATCGATCTGCAAACCACAGTCAATCAACTCAACAAGCCACATGCATGTATCGGCATATCTTATGAAGTGTTATGCGGCGCATTAATTAATGTTGACATTCTAGTGAACATGATGAGACTCAATATTGGCACCTGACTAAGTCCGTAAGTCGTCAACGGTCAACTGACGTCGCTGAAGTCTACATATGCCCAAAGGTTGCATTTGTTTAGTTTTAATTTACAGACAAACTTGTTACTTGAAACCAGCAGTCCCTAATGAAGGTGCGGAAGTGTGTCGACCTGTATGGGATACAACCAATATATAAACGAAGAGGGGGGGGGGGGAAATAGGTTTGACGTCTTTCAGCATAGCGGGAATGTTGATAGACCAATTTCGTTTATAGTCGACCTGTATGTGTCTCTATCAGCCAGCGCAACAAGTGTCGTAGGCCTTTGGGAAATTGGGAGCATCCGTATTCTAGGTCCAGTATGCCTAGGCGCGCACAGAAGAAGAAGAAAAAAACGTCAATGGATATTTTTGCCGTCCTCATGCTGTCCCGGTATCAGAAAATCAAATGATGACAAGGATACATTCCGGTATGGTGGGCAATTTTTTCTTTACGCGACCCAATTTCCTAAGCGCGCGATTTGTCGCTTTAGGAAGTTGATCCTTAAACATGGCGCCGACATCGTCAACCTTTGAGTTCCAATTTCGGTTCCACTTCAAGTTTAATTTGTAAATATATCAATTTTTTTTTCTTTTTCCTCCCACGAGTTTCGGCCACTTGGGACATCGTCACCAATACCACGGGGATCGAGTCAACCAGAGAACGAGAGAGTGAGCGGAATTGAACCCGGGACTGTCAAATTTCCTAGAAAGAACATCGGCCGTGTACAGATTTTAATGTTCATCCGAACAGCAATTGAAAAAGGCTCGATGAAAACTATATTATCCATCGAGATTTTTATGGGGCGTGAAAACCGCGATTTTTTACGACCGATCGGGCTAACCGTAATTTATGTCACGGTAATGGCTGCATTACGGAGGCATAAAATTAATCCGAGCCAATAACGTCGTCAGCGAATCTCAACACAGGTGCGCGCGTCAAAGATTGAACGGAGGCAGTTAAAAATAGCATTCCCGATAACCCCTAACTAACCAAGGAACACAGGTGTACGGTAAAACGTCATCAAGAGTATAGAAAATTTAAGGCGATTCCCGCCTTCGTCCCGAATTTCTATGAACTATTCCCCCTATGCATGATATACAACGAAACCCCTGAAGTGGATGACTATTGATAAATCGAGTTAGTAACAGTCCATAAACTTGGATAAACATTAACGGCTTAGGAATTGCGAAAATTAGTCGTTAAGATTGGATACATTAAAAATACTGGTCATTTTTCACTCTCGCTTTATTTAAAAAACTAATCCCGCAAATTTTGAACGAATTCGCTGACTGCGAAATTAGTCGTTTCTAATTTTCCCAGTTCTTTACCAATACGATAACTATACTAGCGTAATTTTCGAAACCTTTCGAGAAAAAATTCTTAAAAGGAATATATCCTACCTGGAATTATTGAAATTAAATATGACGTCATGGATTTCGGTTGTGTTAGAAGAAAAATACCACCTTACTCGTGTGAGTGTGTGCGTGGGTGGGTTGTTCTTCAGAAACAATCGTTTATCGACGTCTTTCGTTTTAGGAATTTCTCATCTATTTTTCTCATTATTTTTTTGCTAGATGTCCTGCTGCGATATTTGCGAGTAGAACGTTTTCTTGAATGAACGTTGTTTTTTGGAGTCTGGTGTTTTTTGCGCTTAAGATATATTTTTTTATATGCAGACTTGGTTCGACGTAAGCCCTTTGTAGCGATTTGGTTACAAAACGGCGCAAGGTAACCTCTAATTTTCAGAAAGTATGCCTTTCATTCTCACATTCTTACGATTGAAAGTGACTGAACCACATTGTATTCTTTAAAAAATTTGTTAAGTCTTTCTTCCATCTTCGTCAATTAAAATTGAGATTAAGATTTTTTTAACAATACAGGCGTTCCTTATCTCAATTGATCATTGCGGAAACAAATCCAACTGTAATCAAATTAACCTAGGACAACAAATTGATATCGCCGATGAAACTTGTTCTGAATCATTACGTCTGATATCTGAGATTTGTAAATTAAGTTTTAAGGAACCAATTCTCTATGCCATTGATAAAAAATTCGACCAATCCAGTGTATTACGGTGATATACTCAAAATTGAAGTCCTGTTTTTCTAAAACTTAGCAATTGAGAATCTGGTATAATCAGATGTAAAGGGAACATTGCTTGGACTGCAATTAAAAATCGGCAACAAGATCGTCAATAAACCTAAGTTTACGACAGATCTTCACAAGTCCTGCAGTCCAAGCAATTTTCCCCTTACATCTTATTATTTCTTATATCGGTATCATTATCTACTATTTTTAAATGACAATCTGGTGTTCCATAACGTAACATAAATCATCTTATAAATGCATCATGAAATTTGCAACATCCAACAACGTGTTCAAATTTTGAATCTTTCAACAAGTTAGTCAAACAAATTAATAATGCTTTGCTTGATTTCGAATGGAAATTCCCATTAGAAATCCAATTAAACATTCTAATCAACTTATCAATTTGTAATCCAATAAAGCATCGATGGCTTTTCCCAGTGGCCTTCTTTTCAGTTTCAGTCTTATTGGTTAATCAACCAAATAAAATTGATACATTCGAGATGACGTCACGAAAAAGTTGTCATCGCGCGCGCCTCACTTAAAAATACATTAATGCGGTGGACCGTACCTGCGTTTGCTGTCCAGGCCAGGAGCATGGCGATCAACAGGAAGTTGGCGAAGACTTGCAAGGGCGTACGTCCGGCGGCGGTCACCGCTGCTCCGGCGGTGCCGACGGGGACGGAGGTCCGTCGTGCCATGCCCGACGTCGGCGTAGTGCTGCTGCTGCTGCTCCTGGTGGTGGTGGTGGTGGTAGTGGTCCGATCCTCCAGCTCGGACGGACCGCCGCCGCTGGTGACCGTTTCCGAACCGACGCGTAAGTTCCTCTGACGGCAGCCGCGGCCGCAACTGCGCCGACAACAGAGTCGTTGAACCAACATCGTCAGACTACACGTCGAAATGCGCGCGCTCTCACGTCTCGCCGTTATATCGTCGGCGCCCCGACTATTGACGCCACGCCCGGACGCACAGGCGGCGCCACCGGCGGGCCACACACACACACACACACACTCACCTGGGCTACAACCTGTCGCTCAGTTTAGCTCCATTCCACTAAACCAGATTTTGACACAAGTTGGGTTCGAAACGCTGGCAATAAATTCTTTCAACATTGGGTTGGTGGATGGACAAGTAACATAAGAGAGAATGTTCGAGTTAAGTGATTAAAAAGACTTGGAGAGAAAGGGAACTATCAAAATTATTAGGTTCACAAGAGGTAAAAATAATTACCCTACTCTTTTTAAAAGACAACCATTAGAGAAAACACCCGGCTTCGCTCGAAAGTTCCCTTCATTCCAGCGAAATGATTTTCAAATATTTCAAAACCCCGTTCCTCACGTGTTATGGCAATGACGTAACAACACTGATTTTTAATTTATTTTATAGTTTTTTTTCAAACGCTTGACAATTTAAATATCTAACCTTTTTAAAACACAAAAGGATTTTACTCCGACTTTGTTAAATAGTTGTCTCGGGTATTAAACGATTTACAAAGAGGAAATTTGGAAATATGACTGGCAGCATTGGTAGCACGTGAAAGCGACAGCGCCATTTTGAAGAAGTGGAGACGCCATTATGACATTTTCTAGCGACGTTTAGGTTGTTTTAAGAAACTTTAATGGTTAATTACATCGAGAAATACGCAAAATCGAGATCTGAGATTTCGTCGCTAGACTACACATTTGAGGAATTATCAGCAGCTCAAATTTCATTCAATTCCGTCAAGCCAAAGTAAGTTAACTCCCGTACGGACAGATTGATACTTATGATTATAATATAGAATAAACTGGCTTTGTAATACTCAATAATGGTTTTGTAAACTGACGTTGGATTGGCTGCCTCCGACTACTTGGTTTAAGTTGCCGCGACGTGCAGTGTACAGAACGCGTTCCTACATTCCCTCCCTACACCCGGCTTCCCAATTCGCCCACGCATTCCATATACTGGAGGAGGGGCCATCGTCAAACGGGACTTGCCGCGGTCAAGCTACATCTCTGTAACCATCGCTATAGAGTTACGGATCCATAGCGATCCTAGCGGCAATCGGAAATGTTTTCTTCCCGTCTGGTGAAAAATAAACAACCCAGTCACTTATAAACTTCCAAGATCAAATTATGTTTTACAAATTATCACCAAGATCACAATCACACAATTGTAATAACTTTCCAGATCACAGTATACTCAATATTTTTCAGTCGCCACCTTTTCAGTGCAGTGTAGTTAGGGTAAAATTTGATATCGCCACCGCCAGCCATCTTGATCACGAACAGCACACATCTAAGCCCACCTGTTGCGTGACGTCATCACGAGGGTCACCGCGGATGCTCGCGCAGTTCTGTGTCGTCGCGCGCCCACACGCTATTCGGATCCACACGGATCCACCCGGCCACCCCTGCCCATCCATCAGGGTCTTCGCGTGTACACGCACGGACGCATATTTAAAGATCAATGAATATTTCGAATGCAGGTTAATTGATGTGTCACTCGTGTTTGAAGAGCCTTCGTCGCAGCACTTTCATCAATTAGTACGCGTATTTCACATTTGCAATTAATGGAATTTCATGATGAAGTCACTTATTTTTTTAATTCTTGAAGCGTATCCCTGCAGGCTGTCGGGCAATTACCTTGCCCGATGACGCATAACGGAATCAATTTGTGTCAAACGTTTCCATATTCGAGAAATTTATTAATCGAAATGTAAGAATTTGTAGTACGGTTCATTTAACTGAAATGAAATTTATACTCGAGTATACATGAATTTATTTTTTGAAAACTATTAAATATTATTAACTATAATATGATCAAGGGTGTATCATGGCAATATGATCATGGGTATGATGATGGGTTATGAAATTACATGCAATGGTCAATTATGGTCGATGATTTTAGTCAAATCACGAATTTGGTCATCTTGTTGAGGCCAGGCAAAGGGGATGTCAAATTTCAAACGCTAGAGTTGTTCTTTATCTGAAGTCGTTGAGCTCGGTGTTAATAATTTCTCAGATGTCCTTCTCTTTAGATATTCCTTTTGTAAAAAAAAATGAGGGATGTTTTCCTGAAAATGGTGGATCTACAATATTCACCATTTTGATAATACCTTCCTTAATTTTGATGGTACCTAATAAATGGATTCTGTCCACGCAAGACGGAATAACGAACTTTGTGATGTCTATTTTTTCACAACATGTCAAGCAATGATAGATACAGACTATAGATTTTTTATTTTAAGTTGTATAGTTTAGGTTATCATAATGATGAATGCCCAGACATGGGCAGTGAGCTAGAGGGGAGGGGAGCTATTCTCGTCTCTTTTCTAGCGAAACACTTCCATTAATTCCCGATCGTGCGCGCACGCCCCATCGGCACACACGTTATCATACAACAGTTCCCCATTTCTAGATTGTTTGTCGAGTTGGCTTTACCAAACGTCCGACTGAGGTCACAGTTGCTGGATTCCTGAGAAAAAGCCTGTTAGTAACCGCTCTGCAACAGTGAGTCATAATTTTGGGAACTCATTCAACCCTTTCTCCCTCCCGCAAGCTTTCGACTCAATGCGACCATTCCCATTGTTGCCCGGATATGACGATGTCTTGGTTGGTAATCTACATCATAATCGACTCAGTCAAATCAGTACTGTTCAATTTGTATCTACAGGTGATATCTGGATAGAACACTGGACGTGCTTGTCTAGGTGTTCAAATCTTGGCAACTATGAAATATATTTTCCCCTAAACACGGATTACAATTTATTATAACTGGTGTCTGTTTTCCAATCCAGAGTTCATTTGATTTCATTGTTTCCGGAAATCTTTGCGATCCATAAATCCATGCATGGAATCGCCACATTAATTCAGTTCCCGAAGTTAGGGGTTGGCTCACGTCTACGGAACGCGGTCCAGTTGCAGTCTATTCCCGGTAGAGGAGGAAAAAAGCAATGACAAAGTAGGAAAGGAATCAGTCCTCCCGCCCTGAAGTGCTGACGTTTTTGCAATCTGGTGCTTCAACCGAAACCGATCCCACCAACGAGGGACAGAGTCACAAGAATCCAGTCCTCATCTTTGTCCTTTCATGTTGGTCTAGTGGATAGAGACTATTAATCAAAGGGTTGTGGTTTCGAGTTCGAGTCAGGTTCGTTCGCTCATTTAACAAACATGTACTCGTTTACAAAATGTGCGCATGAGAGTGACATTATAATTTATTATTATAATCATTTGCTTTATAAAATATGAATAATTTAGTTAATTATTTCGTTCCTTAATTGTATGACTTGGCCTTTTCGATGCGGTCAAGCTCGCGAGGGAAGTGAATGAAAAAGCGCCCCTAACAAGGACCGTTGTGTTGGTCTTTGTCCGTCGTTAACGCTTTTTTATGAGCTCATCTGAGAAGCAGAGTTCCGAAGAGATATTGCTAATTCGCAGGAAATATGATGTTTTATGTTCGCCACCATTTGTTTTTATTATGCCCGGAATCGCCGCCAGACTCATGCACACCTGTATTTACGTCTGTGACTATGTACATCGTCTGAGGTGCCAGTGGCGTGATTCTTACCTTTGACCTATATTCGTCAACTCGTGAGGTTTTGATAGCCGTATCGTTCGACGATAGGCAAAGATGAGTAATTGATTTTTACCAAGAACCCATGCACTTCTTTAAAAAAATATTATGCTATCGTATCTTTTATGAGCGACTTTCATCATATTTTTCTTGTACTCGAAATAAAAAAAAACCTCAATGTCAAAGTCTTGCAGTCAAGGTCTCGTCATCACTAAATGGACCTCATTGGCCATCGGTAACACCAAACAGAAATATCACTAAGGGCGTGTGTATTTTGGGGTCGAACATTGAACATGTCAACAAATATTATTGGTTCGACCCACAAATGTTCGACAAAAAGTGACGATGAATGTTCGTCAGGTTCATGACGACCCCACCAATATTCCTCCGAGGAATAAGTCCATAAATGTTGACAAGAATTTTTTTCTTCTTCGTCTCCGGTATACAAGCACTTGCGGCTAAATTTGCATTTCTTTCGCGACTTTCACCGCTAGGCTCTGTCATTGTCACACCTCCCGTCAAACGACTTCTGTTGATTCTTTTAGCGTTCAATCGTTTCAGCAGCAGCAGCAATAAGATGCGTTGCTGTAGTCTCACAAAAAAAAAAAAAGAGATAAAGTCGTGTCCCCCCTCCACCTCCTCTTCCGCCCAGTGTTCACATACAAAACGCTCGACGTCTCTCTTGACGCGCATCGCTGACTTCATCCCTCTTAATTTGCACGTCTCATTCATGTCGTCACCTTGTGGCCCGTGGATAAACATACACGACTCGTTTCGCAGCAAGGCTTCACCTCCTAAATGAACCCAATCTCTGCCGCTCACCATTATATTCCTACTGGTAACTAAATTACATGTACAGTACTTTAGTGGTTTCTGTCACCAAGCGTACATATGACCCAATAAAAGTGGGCAACGTTTTCGGAATGTTGACTGATTATCTTAAAAAATTGGCACAGCTGTTTTATGTTTAAAGACACGTTGTCTTTTAAACTCTCCGATCCCATGGGCTCTGTATTGCGACGTCTATTAAATTTTGTTCTCCCAAAATGGCGCTTAGTAAAGACCAAACTGTGATATCGTGTTTTGGGATGTAAAAGTCACGCAGACGTTTTCAAACAGTTTTCGGATAAATCATGGTCGAGAAGTGATTTGGATAATCTACTTCGTCAATCTTACGAGAAAGACTGTTCAAGTCATTCCTCGCTCATACCTTATCCGATAACTATTTAAAAATCGTCTGAGGCTCTGATATTTTCTATCCATTAAAACGATAGTGACCAACTTATTTAGTGACCAACATTTTGGAACACCCAAATTTCATAGACGTCGTAATTGAGCACCAAATGCGCTCGGTGAGTTTAGAAACAATATCTTGATGAACATCAGTGCCAACTTTCAAGAGAATCAGTCAACATTTCCCAAAGATGCAGAAAAATGTATTGACCCACTTTTATTGGACCACACTGCAATTCTCTTTGGTTAGCGATAAATACTCCGTATGACAAAATAGTAGAGGATGGAAATAATTACTGTTTAGGAACTAGTAATATGACAATTGCCAAAAGTGAGCAGGTTAGCCATCAGATAGAAGTTGGTCAAGGAGCGTCCACTGCAATTCAGGGAAACGAGGGAGAGAAAAAAACAGTAAACCGAACCATGTTCTGAACTTATTAGTGACATCGTCATCCAACATCACGACACTCTAGGAGACCCGCACATTGGTTGGTTGATTGTTGGTGGCGAATCAGCGTCTCATCGGTTGATGAGACGATGATCTCGGAACCCCCAAGCGCGAGTTACTTATTTTCTCTTATTCAGTGTTCTGTTTTCTTTTTTCTACACTCGCGAATGGAAAAAAATCAAATATGTTTCCACAGACTCCACCTAACTACATCCGCAGCAACGCCCCCACATTCCCTTAGAATACCGTTTTGCCTTAACACGTTACCAGATATATTTTTTTTAATTTTTAAACTAACCTTTACGACGCCTCATTGGATCGAATGAACAACATTCTTTGATCGTGCGTTGCTAGGACATCGCATGTTTCAAAAGTCAACCTCCGAGATGATTTCCCGATTACAGTGTAAGCTGTAGGGGCTGGTGATGGATTCTAATCAATTGTTTCGCGATCCGATTAGTGCAGGCGAGAAGTTGACTAGTTTTTTCTTGCAAAACGGAGGCTCGAGTTCATCTCTGGCGTCTGATTGTGCCCGAAGCACCAAAGATAAACAAGTGCTCCGATGTCAGCTTTCCACATGCACATTATGTCGATCTATTCGCTTAGCAACTTACGAAAGTTCCTCCTCCACGTCTTTAAAGCAAATTAACCGACGAAATCGAAGCCAATACTTTCTTTCGACTCTTGATGCCCCGATCCAATGTTGCCCCTGATCTTTTCTAGAGTTGGCAACCACGACCAGCTCCGTGGTTGCCGTTCGTTGTAAATGTGATTGACGTGGTTACTTTCTCATATTTAATAAGGGGCAGCCCATTTAAAATGGGCCTACGGAACTGATAGCGAATGTATGATACGTCCTATTTCCTCCTGACACCCCTGAGGACATTTTCTTAGATATTATTTAATTTTTCACGTAAACATGTGTTACGAGTCCACAATAAAGTTCGAAGAATATTTACTTTGCTACTAATCTCAAATTTGAATCCTATAATTTCTTATTGAATTACCGTTTGCCTTAACTTGCATCGTCTTTTTTTTTCAACGCTTGAAGATTCCGTTTCACTTAAACACTCGAAGAATTTATTTTTCACAAAGGTGTATAAGTTCAAATGGTTTTTGTCTACAGGTTGTCATCAAAACTTTAATCTTTAAAAACAAATAAAAAAACTTTTAATTAATTTATTTTTCAATTTATTTTAAATTTCAATATTTTTAACTATAAACTATTTACAATTTCTATTTGCACGTAACAGAGATATACATTTTTTTAAAACAAAGAATACAAAATCATTGAAATCGATCTTCGAATCTTTTAATTTCATCTCTTATCGTCGTCGATTTTCCACGGCACTGTCCCGTGTTTTTTCGCTTATGCATAATTATCTTATTTTAAGGCGCTGCCTGTAACAGCCATCACTCGATTAATATGCCTTATTATTCATCACTTATCGTTTTAGGTGTCCCTCCTCCGAAGAAGCGATAAAGGCACGAGGCCAAGACATTTAACTTAAAAATTGAGACAGGATTAGTCGCCTCGAGCATCCTGATTTTAAGTCTCGATTTGCTCTACCGCTGTTTCCATAAGACCGTCGTATGATCGGCCCCCGACTCCCATCCCCGGGTTCCACCAATTGCGTCATCGACTCCCACCCCTCGTTTATTTAAGCATCAGTGTGTGCGTGAAGGCCCGTACGGTTTATATGCCCTGACGTTTAGCCAAATTACAACAACAGCTTTGGGCGTCAGCCACTCGACTGCTCGATGGCAGCTCCCAAAAAAAAAAAAACAACAATGCCAAAACCCGCCGCATAAACACAGAGAGGACAACGATGGTCGGTCAACACAGTGTCAACCCGTCGTCACGAAGTCGTCAATGACGCAGTGTGACGATGTCGGGAGACATTGACACGCATAGACCTGTTCAGATTGTTCAATTGCCTGTTCGCTTGAAACAGTGCACACCTTAGTGTGACCAGGGGTGGTCACTTTGACCTCAACCCCAGGTAGACGGTGACAAACGCCATCTGGTGATCATACAGGATTCGAATATTCATCGTTTGGATTGTCTAGGGTGTTGATACTGCGGGTCCCGTGTCCATAGCAATCTACTGTAGTCGTCTCGGTGTTTGTGTAGAAACAATCGTGTCCTATTCTATGGAAAATTAGTGCACAATTCCCGTTGGCCCCGGACAATTATGTAGCACTCTGACACTGGGGCTCAAAATAAATATTGATATGTGTGCCACCTTGTTAGCTAACACTGGGGGTTGTACATGTACGATGATATAAATAACAAAACGAGCCACACAATGACTTGTTTAATCTGATGGGGGATTCCATTGTATTCCGAAAATAGAGACAAGTGCTATTTGACGTATTGGGCGAGGGTGGACATAAAAATACCAATAAGAAATTTTTTGGCGGATGATAGAAAAAAAATTATTATAAAAAGATGAGTCCGCCACTCGTGTTTGTTTCTTTTATTCGATGTTGTCCCGACTTCACCCTTTCTCGATAAAAAAATATCATTCGAGATTGACTTTGGCAATGCCATTTATGTTGCATTCAATTTCTCAAAACCAAACATTGGCCAAATTCTGTTTTTCTTTTTCTGCTTCCAATTTCTGCCGATTATACTTTCGGAATCCAATTTAAACCAATACGAAAAGTGCACTTGGACGATATGTTCTTTGCAAGGTTTGTCAGGTTTGTTTTCTGCCCACACACACACATAAGATTCGTTTTCGACAATAAAGAATCTCTCTGTATCTGTCACGCCGCGCGTCTTGAGCAGCAACACCGCAAGCACAATAAACATCTTCGCATTTTAAATGAGATCATCTGCCACTGCTCAAACGTGAATGCGAATTAAGGGCGGACGGCATTCTGCAATGCCGGGTCACATTTTATCCGTAACTGAATATGGAATTTTCTCACTGTGATTTTTGCATTGAAGTGAGACACAGTTTATGTTTTCTATTGTCTCTGTGCGATGCAGATTTTGGTTCACACTGGTGGCGTTCCAGATAGTCGTTGGAGTTATTGTGGATTGATTTATTTTTACTGTCATACGATAAGCGTTTCCAGCGCTTCTAGCGGTGAAATGAGATTTGTTGGATCATGCGCCATTAGCGGCAAGAATTGCAACATTCAGTCGTCTATCAAGAACAGCACAACGCAGCGCCATGAAATTAATACTAGATATAGTTTCCGTAAATTTCTATTTTAACGCAGCTTATTTAGGGTCTCGATTTTGAATTTTTTTAGATATCATAAGTTTCCCCGAAAAATTAAATATGGCGTTTCTTCTTGGTTGAAATAGCATTGAAGATGAGAGCGATATTCTTCCGCTCAAGAGCGCTCTTTCGTCTGTCATACCATTGCTGTTAATAAGATTATTCTCACCAGGGCCCACATTTTGGTCTTTCAAATTTGATTCTCAAAATCAAATTACGTCATCTGCGCATGCGCACAATCCCCAAATTCCACTTATTCTTTTTTGTGCGCATGCGCAGATGGCGTAATTTGATTTTGATAATCAAATTTGAAAGACCAAAATGTGGGTCCTGATCCCAATTTTTCACATTTTTATTTTCTCGTTATCATCAATTATTTCGCTAAATTGGAAGGAGCTACTTTTTTATTTGCAACAGAATTGATTTTTCTGTTTTCAAATGTTTGGGAATTCTAAATGAATTGAAAAATCACGTGTTGTGACGCCACAAACGTGACGTAACATTATCTAAAGTGTTAGATAATCAATGTTTGTTAAGGGGTACACTGGTGATTTAACATCTTAAGCCCCCCCCCCTGAGGGAGACCTGGAAATTTTGCCTAACCTAGGCTGCCTAGTAAAGGGGTCTTTAACATCCCGATATCGTACAGGTACGGGCCATGATTTTACTTCTATTCCGAAAGAAGGCGCGTGAAGAAATTTCTCTCGCCAGAAAAATTCCGAAGGTTTCGGCCGGAATCGAAACCGCGCTACCTCTCACTCGACTAAAGTGTTAGTAGGAAATTAATCTTACATTTCTTACGCCTATGACGTTGCTGTTGGGACGAGGACTGCCGGGCGAAGCATGGTGAGAGAATAAGAATGAAGGTAACTAGCGGACCTTAGAATACCCCTCAAACAACATTAGAGAAAAGTGAAAAATCGATTCCCGAAGTAATCTGTCAAAGAGGCGTTCACTCAGTTCGTCCAATACCGGACGGGTTGATTGACTATGGCAAAACTCCGTTTCGCCGTATTCTTCATTTTCCGTGGTGGGTGTCTGATTGATGACAACATCCATGCATTAGCAGCGCATGCTGCACGCCGTTTTTAATTCGATTGTTGAATGGGAGGGCTATTGTAAATATAGCACAATGCATTGTTAAAAATAAATGTACACCTGCTCGTGATGCTACCAGAAATTCCTGTTGGAATTCACCAAAGAGAAGAGAAGAAAATACAATACAGCAGAAATAAATTATTAGTTGGCAGTTTCCCATTGGAAATAATATCCAGTAATAATCCAGGACTCCATTTTTTCTGGGATTGTTTATGGAGTCCAGGATTTCCAGGAATCCAGGAAATCCAAGACTCCATAAACAATCCAGAAAAAAATTTCTCAAGTCGCTGAGCAAATGTTTTTCGAAAGCTGAGCTCGCTTTCGACGTACACAATCACCAGAAATCCCAACTAGAATCCATCTTGAGTGTTGAAAGTCATTCTCTAGACACTTGAGTGTGTGGACAAAGGGGCTTAGGAGTATATAATATCGGAAAGGAAGGGGTTGTGTTAGCCAGCGCTACTGGCACAGATGAAGGAAAAGCACGTTATTAGGGTAATTTATGAATTTATGTAGTCGTTTTCGCCGTTAAATTGGCCCACGAGCATCTGAGTCGCAGCCTTAATAGCCAATTGGATTAGAACAAACGCCGCCAGTAACGCGATTAGGCCTGGGAAAATTGATAATAAGTGAGTTGACGCAATTCTCTTACATACGAGAAGGCGATCTTGAAATTAGTGTGGATGTCTGCCGCCGGTGTTGCATTGTATCCTCGTTACATCATCCAAGCATGTTTAAGCGGGGTGCGTTTAGACGTTGAACAAAATCAGGGCGTTCGTGCTGTGACAAGAAAGTATTGGGCGTTCTCGAATGGTAACTCATCTCAAACGTGCTAGATGGGTGCGTTAACTTTGCAATATCATTTGACCGCGCGATCTGTATTTCAGAAGCGCGTGCGATCTCGAAATCACATTTTGCCCTAATCTCAAGCCCGATTTAAATTTCTCAAGTAAGCTGAGGTGTGCATTTTTAACTTCACAGTTTAGCACTGTTCCGCCAGAATACTAACTTGCGCAAGTAGGTCGGTTTCGGGTTCGACTCCCGGCGTGGGATCTCGTTTATTCGGTCCGGGGGTGTTCTAGTGAAAATATTCACTCGAAAGATGCTAAGAGAGCTGTTCTGTAATTTAAGAAATTCTGAATTGGGCCCCTCAATACATTCCTTCGGGCAATCAAAAATATTTTTTCAATTTCGTGGTTGTGGTCTAACCCGATTCTTGTCATGGCAAGTGCCGCAGCAAGTGCACACACCGGTGCAATAATAAGCATCTCCCGCACTATTTGACTAAACGCATCTCCGGAGACGGGCCATTATGTTGGGCCAGCGACAAACATAAATGCTGTTGGG
>JAQGBY010002072.1:0-24965 GCA_034698785.1 Mycogona germanica | reverse complement strand
ACCGCTACTTTAAATCGGAAATGGTAAATTCGGGACAGTGCCGAATCAAAGACGAACCGAGTGACGAACTCGTTTTTTATAATATTATTTAATTTATTAATATTATAATTTCCGATTTACTATCACACAGACGTCCTATCGAAATCCTTCTCATCACTACTTTAAAGTTTCTCAAAAAACCCTCTACTCGCATATGTTTTTATTCATTCCCAACTAGTTGAGCTCATAAAGTTCTTTCTTTGGAATAGCATTCGATTTAGATTTACGATTTCTGTAACGTTTCAGCAAACAAATGCATCAAACAAATTTATTTCTGGGCCGTACCTTCAAAGTTCGCCTAGCATAGCTGGAATCAATGTTTACAAGTTACACTACTCTTGTAGAGGTGTCACTGACACTGCTCTGCGTTTTTAATCAATTCAGTTAGCTATGGGCGGAGTCTCAGAAGTTCACTAAAAAAATGTAGACGTTCAGCACCCACCAAAAGAACGGCCATCTACTGCCTCATCATAAGTAGGATACGATTGTTGCACCAGTAACATTGGCGTTTCCTGATCACCTACGTTTGTGTCAGACTGTGGGGGTCTGCAAGTTTAGTGAGGTGTTATGCATACGCAAAGGCAATTCACCAACTGACATTTGATACACAAACACTTGTTGTTTTAAAGTATGCAGCTATGTTAAGTAAACAAAATTCTTGGTCCATATAACAGCACGGCGAGGTAACGCATATATATATCGGAGTTCAACAACACAGGTAGAAGAAATTTTGCAATGTGAAGTTGAAGTGCGGAAATTGTGACGAGGAAACAATTTTGAAAATTTAAAGTCGAATTTAAGATGAGATTATCAAAATAATTAAAATTTTGTAACTTGATTTACTTTTTGTTAAAATTGAAATTTGCACTGTTGCAATGACACAGTTACAGAATAGACCCTCCAAACGAAAATGTTAAATACTTACTTTTGTAATTGGTTACTTTGTGATTGGGTCTCAGCTCAATTGATTTCAGTTTGGATATAAGATCGATTATATTTAATAAGGATTAATCAAATATGTTATGTAAAGATCAAGAAAAAGTTCATGGAAATTGTATGCACCATTGACCTTCATCTTATGTCTGTACTCTTATATTTTGAGAAGGATCAAGGATGCAAGATTCATAATTTGTTAATGAAGCGCATCACGCATGAAAGAAATTGAAAATCACCATTGTGTTTACTTTCGAATAGATACGCGGCCGTTCCATATTATGGTGCCTGGGAATTCGGCTACAAACGGGGAAACCCATACCACTTCCAAGAGAGACACGAAGTTGGCAGTGGACCTCATTTCAAGACGAAAGTGAGCGAGAGCGCGATCTATGCGTTTATGAATTAGAAAAATTATGAGCGCTTCTTAACAGTGGCGTACCATAATCATCATTAACTTAAAAAAAGATAGATTTATAATTGGGCATAGTTCACATGGACCAGAAAAAAAACACTTGTTTCAACAGGGGTAAAGTTCTTTTCTATTGTTTCTTAATTACTGCATCATATGTATATTATAATATGAATGAAAAATCAGATTAATAGATGACATTTTCTGTAATTTTCGCATTGTGGTTCGATAGACACAGAATTAGAATACTTCCGTTTCTTCATTTCTCAATATATGGGCATGCACATATCGTGCCACTTGATCTGGCGTCTAAAACGTAGTGGTATATATGTGATTTAATTAATTTTCTTTTCTTAGGTTCGCTGGGGAGATAAGTATGGCGGATACGGCGAGCAGTATTATGATTATAATCATGCGGATAAGGGATACGGCGGGGGTTATCACTAAGAAATCTTCGTCAATTACAATCGCCGTTCAATCACCACAATCAGATAAACACATCATTCAACAATATATTTTTAATTTTTATAGTAATCGACCCATTATTATTTTTATGTACATTTTACTGCTAGTTTCACAAAAAATATAGGTTCCATAGGCCTTTCTCGAAAAACCTCGGTAAAAGCTATTACAAATCAAATGTTTGGACCACGAAAATTGAAATTCTAGATTTCCCAGAGTTAATTATACAGCATGTTGGCATGATCGATTAAAAATCAATGAAAATCATGTTTCTAATTCTGTGAAGGGATTAACTTATGATGCAGTTACAAACCAATTATTCTTGACCACATTTTAGTTTCAAGGACGTAGAAGCATTGGAATTTTCTCTCGAAAGCCAAAATTTATGAAGTCTTGTTAATCTGTTACGTTTGAAAGAGCACAGATATGTAATTTTGGATAATTTTCGTTCATGAGGTTGCCATAAATCGTGGCTGATTAGAATTTAATTTGCGCATTTTATTTGTTAAGTACAGACTGTAAATTGTTTCTTGGATTATTTAAAAATAAACATTATCAACATCATCACTTAAATGTTTTATGTAAACTATCATCAATTGTGTCATTTGATGATACATAAAAGGAATACTTTCATGGTTGCTCTATGTGATTTTGTAATATAAATTGTTTTTCTTGTCACAGTGCGTTTATTTGTACTTAAAAAAATAAAAATAGTTCATCTTCGAAATTTATTCAGGTGATCTGTGATTTGAATTTGTCTGCAAGATAAACTACTTTGATTTCATTTTAAACCTCAACAAACTTGTAGGCTTGATTGATTGGCCATTCATCTTAAATTTGAGTGTAAAACTTAAACAATTCTACGTTCTTATAATAAACATGAAATTCCCCGTTTAGTATCTGTAAATAATAAAACTGTAAATTATTCACGATTTAAAACATTAATTTGCATTGTAAAATGTACCTTTAAACTCGATTTAAATTTCCAATCAACTGTAGTCAACCGCACTACAGTCGTTCTGCACCCCACATGATGCTTAGGGATTATTCGAGAGACACGACCAGTACCCCGGGATCGAAATTTTCGAGAGCCCGCGCCGGGAATCGAACCCGCGGGACCACCGAACCACATTCAGTAGCAAAATAGAAGTTGCATTGTTACTTCATTGTATAAAATATTACTTGGCATTGTGGGTAACCTTAATCTTTTGTACGCCACGGCATTCCGTATTTTTCCTTTAAAAAAGAAACACTTTATATTATTATTATTGACATCTTATTTACACCAACCAGGACAAAGAGATTGTCCGGCTACCTATATGTTGAACTCTATTTGTGAGCGGCGCCTTAAGTCAAGCACTTAAAACTGAATTTGCGATACGATGCTAAGCGCAGAAAAGAAACTTAAGGGGGCGGTTACAGCAGCCACCACATAAATGAAACCCATGTGCAAGCGATCATAAAAAGTGAAACCATAAACAGCGCAGTGCCGTAATTAATGAAATGCAGGTCAATAAAAAACTTTCTAGGTTATCTTCAATTGTTAGGCAAGCAACCTGAAAAATATTAACAAAACGTGAGAATCATCTAAGCACTCATTATGAAGCAACTCGGTAATTTATAAAAGCATTTGGAAGACGGGAATATTTTTTTTTCGTTCAGGTACGTGACGCCCACACCGGAAAAGATGGTTCTTTATCTATTTATGGAAACATTGAAAACGTGGAGCTAGATTCATGGTGGATCACAACAGAAACAGATGCTTTAGAGATGCTCTTAGTTTCACATTCATCTCTTTTTTTTTTGTTTGTTCCAATCAACTGTAGTCAACCGCAGTAGATACGTGCAATATACCCCTCGTGGTGCTTAGAGGGGCACGCCCAGTACTCCGGGATCGACATTTTCGAGAGCCCACACCGGGAATCGAACCCGGGACCGCCGAGCCAGTCAGTCGCAATATCCCAATTTCCAATTCTCCTTTTAAATGCTACAAACCTAATTGGTAATTAGTCATGCTTGTGGGTACTTGCCGTGAATCCCTGACCCACGCTTCCTTAATTCACCTCTGTCCTGGATTCTCCAACGGTTACAAAGAAAACAAATCGTAACCACTAGTTCATATATATACTGTATATCAATATTTAATTAATAACATGCATAATTAAGCATAATTAAAATGTAATTGGTCATTTAAATAAATAATAAATGCACGTAATTATTCTGAATATACATGTACTGCGTTAGTTGGGTTCACATTTTGTGAAGTGCAGAGTAACTAATCAAAATGAATGACGCACATCAGTTATCGATTATTAACTCATGTAATCAAACTTGAAACAGATATGTCTGTAGTTGCGTGTCAGTCGATTACAATCGAAATTTGTGGCGCTTTACAAATTTGTATTTATACGGTAGCTTTTGAATTACAGGTAATTATGAAACGGAGCTTTTGCTTTCAAATACGTTAGAAGTTTTTGTCATGCTCATATATTTACATGTACATATACATGTGTTCACCGTATTACAGTACCAGCAACATCATGGTTAGCGGCAAAAACATAAAAATTGAAGCACGCAACAATATAAGATAGCTACCGAATATACCGTTGTACAGAGTACTCGTAATGCATAGCTTGGAAGATTACACCTCTGCCTGAAGGTGACTAGTTCTTGTTTTTGCTCTTTTGGTGCGATAAGCAAGACGAAGACAGCACTTTACAATGCACACCCGAAAACATCATGTTCATAATGTATGCATATGACACCCCTTACATGGTTGTTTTCCTTGTGACGCGTGCATCAATATTCCGCTGTGCTGAGGTGATGGCCCACTGTAGAAATCGATGAACGAAAATTGTACACGAATATTTAAAATTGAATTTAATAATTGCTCGAAATAGACAATTCAATTTATTGCATGTTTTAGAGTTTGATTATTTTCAATTCTCATGTATATTATTTATTTATATACAATTATTTGTATATTATTTTTAATTATACATAAATAATAAATATTCATTGGACATACAATGTATTCTCATAAATTAGCTTTAAGCATGACGTCACAAAAAGATAGACAAATTAAATTAAATGGCGGATTGTTCGAAAGACCGGTGGCTTGCTTTATGAAGACATTAACATAGGAAGGAGTAACTAAACCATTTCCAGTTGAATCACTAGAAGAAATACACGTTCCAGTTGTTTGAACAAACACCTAAAAAAATTAGGTTGCTTTAACCACTGGAATACGATTCTACCACAGACGAGTATGTAAACCGTGTAAAAACAATTGATGCAGGCGTAATCAAATCAATTGTTCCAAATAATATATAGACTCATAGCGACGGAGAAGAACATCTTTAGCGAAGCCTACCTTTATGTATCCAATTTCTTTCCACAACCACAGAGGAACATGCAAATGGACAAACTTCTTCCATTCAAGATTTGTACATAAAACTCTAGACGTTTCATGAAATATAATTAAATTTCGCTTAAACATTTTGTCGAAGTCCATATGGTTAATTTTTTCTGATGTATCATAAACATTTCGGTGGCCTACTTCGCAATGCTCTGATAGGCTGAAACAATTCCGGTTATACATAAAAATTAAAAAAATAGTGTTACCATAAAATGTATCACAGACAATGTAAATTTGCATAATTCAAATTATTCTTTGATATGTTTGACACTTGATTCCAGGTACAGAAACCGATTCTTCGAGTCACCAGATACGTGTCTTTGGGACATTCTAAACTTCCGCGTAATAGAATTAATAACATCTTAAGATGTGGCAGTAATAAAACGAGGGTGTTATTAGACTGGGGCATTTTATTGTGCATGTTCAGGACAGTCGTGGGTATAGGAATCGCTTTCCAAAACTGACTGTATCAGTTGTATGAGTAGAATTTTCCAGCCAATTTGTTAGCAACCGCAACAGCTCCTCATTCACGGCTGGACATCGTGCACATACATTAAATGGCGTGTGTAGGAATGAAATAATGTGTCCATCCTAATGGTGGACGGGTGTGCGCAGCCAGCCCAACCTGCACGAAAATAAAAAGTGAAACTTGTGTAACACCCGAGACTTGCGCAACAACACCCCGGTTACGTCGATCTTCAATAAATTAATTAGTCACGACCAGCGAAAAAATTGGCGCGTCGTGATTTACACAGGTTGGCATTCGAACACTATTAAAACGAAAACGACATAAAACGATCTAGCAAAAATGCAGGCCGATAGGTTTCATGATATTTTCTTTGTAAAATCCATTAATATTTGATGTTCGAATACAACGTGGTTATCAAACAACGTGTAATCTAAAAATAATTTTTGCACTTCAAATCACCAGAATTCAACATTTATGGTCATGTTTGTTAAAACACGTTTCGTCTGCTAAATATTTTTGACGTTCCATCTCTCAAGATATGAAATTGTATTTATATTTCCAATTCCATTTCAGAGCAAATTTATGTTGTTGTTACGGTGAGTGAACTATTTAATGACTAATAGCAGATCATCCAGTATCTCACTCGACGTTTTGAGGGACACATTTTCGCCAGTCGGGATCGAATGCATGAATGCCCACGACGGGAATCGAACCTGTGAATGTCACACCACAAATCTCTCATCCAACTGATACATATTTGACCATGATCATTAATTCAGTCTTCGTTGAAAATGTAAAAGTCCCTGAAGGAGCAATTAGATTTGGTCAATGGATTTAAGATGATTAATGGTTTATTTTTTGTGTCGAAAGTTATTCTTAAGTTTGCTGACGGCCCTATTTTCGATCATATTGCCTAAGAACATTACGTGCGTGCTAGATTCAAATTGATCGTGCCAGGACTAGTGTAGGCATAAAATCGTGCAAATCTCCATAACGAAAATAATTGAAATCCGTTAAATGGGTAGACGCTGAATGATATATAGAACATTAAACCAAATATGGCACATGTAATGAACGAATTCACGGCATCTGTTCAGTGAGATATACGCATAATCGAAAAAGCACATAAAGACGGCCACGAAATCTTTTGTTACTGAAAACAAGGGCATTTTAATCCTTTGGCCCTAATATCTTGAAATAGTATATAGATACAATCTAGAGGCGTCGGAAGCGAGAGCGAATTCAGTAGGCGTTGTCCACCATGTGCCGAGAATAGCTCATGTACATTACTTTCAATGGTCAAATGACCAACTCGAATATATGTGTATAATACATAAGTACCCGATACCGTAACAATGGCACTCGTGATCGTAGAGGAGGTTTCCAATGCACTCTGGTTGATCGACAGGATAGCAAATATACTTAGTAGTTTCTATCTAAGATTCGCATGATGTTCGTTTTTGTTATCTGATTAAATATGTAGTTGCTTCTTAACAGGCAATGCTACATTGTCGTATTTGCTAATTGAAAAACACGTCCAATGAAAAAGCAATCAGGTTTGAATGATCATTTTTATATCTTGATTGTGATTACTGAATTATAAAAACGACAATTTTTAAAGTAGATCCTAATTTATTTTAATTTCCGGTATTTTGTTCTAAAAAGGTGTTTCGGAATGGAAACGAATGGACGGACAATTGCCTGTATATTATATTCTAGAATGCAAATTTTTCAGTCATACTAATTAAGTCATGAATAGTAATGTTACACGCTACATGTGACCAAGCAAAAGTTTCAGTGTTGCAACCAAAATATGGAAAAGAAAGCTGTAAATATTGCATGTTTAAAAACCTGCTTGCATACACAATATAAATCACCGCACCGGTATAAATATTTTAAATCAGGTTAAAAATTGCATTGATCATAATATGACATGCGACGAACGAAACGAAATATGTGCTATGCAAAAGTGTACAATTCTTGTCAGGATTTTCGCATGAAGACAGTAGGGCACAACAAAGAAAACAGTTGATGAATCTTTTAAATAAATTGTGGCGTCTGTTACAGCATAAAATATGCCAAAAGCTGAATGTGAAATTTGTCTTTGTATTTATGCAAAGGAGTTGTTTCTTAAAATTCTCCGTCTTACCAGGTCAAACGCTTTTGAAAATTCTTATGCGAATTTGTTTTGCGAGAGATGTCCATATTCAAAAAAGATTGGTGACACTAGTCAGCTACATACATGTATTGTGCCGCACTCTAATATGACGAAATTGTATCCTTGAGGTAAAACAGGTGACTCTGCATAGAGCGTCGACAGTGATCCTTTACGAATTTGGTGTCGCCAACTAAAGTTCCAGGAGACCAACTGTCCAGACTTCAGCAACGTCATTGTGAAACTCCGTGTGTGACAATTTCTTGCGCGATATTTGTGGCACACACCGTCATGGTTGGATAAAATCGGTGCCAAAGTCAGGAACATAACTAACACCCAGCCATATGCAACGTTCACCACAATTCGCAACTTACTTTTAGGCCAATTAATTACCGGTACATGAGATTTCTTTGAAAAACTGACCAGTCGCTATTGTCAGCTAAAATATGGGCTTCAAAATGCACTTGCATTTTTGACGATGGTTTCCTTGGGAGAGGAAAGTATATAATTGAAATAATAAAGACCCGCTAATTAAAACGAGTTCGCAGTCGCATAGCAAAAATTATTAGTGGCCCACTTCGACAATTGTTATTTTTTTTTTTTAGAAAAATAGGATAAAGTGGTCATCCGTGAAATATGGCGAGCGCAGGAATTCATAGTTACAGTCTGAACATATGATTTTCACAAAAAAGAAAAGTTTTGTCATGCAGTGCTTGTCATAAATCCGTTCTATAATCGAGGATTATTCTGCTAAGTTAATGTTTAAGTATGATTCATATTTCTGATTTCATTTGATTTGTATGTATATATTTAAAGATTCGAAAGCATAATGTAAAAATGTATGACACAATTTCAAATGTTTACAATGTAATAACGAATACCACAAAAACGAATAATACAATTTCAAAAAAATTAATAAATTGTTTTCTTAAAGGATATCTTTTTTCAAGAAGAGTTTGAATGTAAATCACACTGAAAGCGATGTTTGTTACTTTTTATCATATGCATTTTCATTGCATTAAGGTTATAATCATGCTGAAATGTGCAATTTTTTATATACTCTGTATGTCTGCTGTTACTCTGTGACATTTCTACGAGTTAAATTTAATAGATTTGGGAAGACGTCGATGGGGTTATAAAATGAAAAAGTCTGGAGATTGAAGGATACAATCTTTGTCGTCGACTTTATAGATTGTGTCCTTCAATCTCCAGACTTTTCGAGTTAAATTTAGATTTTTAAAATTTTGCTTTCGCAATGCAGTTTCGAATGAAAGCAAACTTAATCGAAGAAACCAGGTAGTACAGAATGCTTATGCGTGTATGTTGCGTGCACGTCATACTCTTATCAAAGCGGATAAGGGTAAAGACCCTCAAAGCTTTTGTTCACCGGACGTATCGCAATTGGGCCAATGGCGCCAATATGTGAATAATCTGATTAGCGAGAAAACGCGAAGGTCCTACTTCAAACATAAAGTAGTGTATGTGAATCCGAACACAATCGCGCAACAAAACATTGCGAATGCACGAGTTCTATGTTATATGGTACAATGGGAAGTAGTAAATCAAAGATCGAAAATTGGGTTGAGTCATACAATGATAACTTGGGTTCCTATCTCTGCTCACTAACTACGATATTTCGTAATATGGTAGGCACACCCTGTATTCAGTAGGGTAGGGAGCAAGAAAAAGTGATAACTTGTCTCCTCGTCTAGCTTAACATAAATTCATGTATTGAATGGTAATTGCGGCAACCTATCCGGACACAATTTGCTCCCACTGTGACATCGATATGCGCAAAAACACACAATATCGAAAATCGCATAAGCATCTATTGTTCGCGGCTAATCGAAAACGTTGGTCGATTAACATGGGCATATGAAATATACGGGTATATTTTTATGACCCGCTTTCGATTAGAGTAGCTTTTACATTTGGCAGATTCAATTTTCCCCTAACAAATTGATTTAAAATATCGCAATGCATCAAAACAGATTTTTAAAATGTGCACTAAGAAAATCGATCGATATACATAATCGATATATCAATTCATTGCTCGGGACGGGTCTTGTTCCGAATGCAAGAACGTCAACAAGTTACGTAAAGAAGTGTTTGGTCAACACAACGCAAACATGTTTTCATAAATAAAACTTGAAATTATAGAACAGTCAGCATGTCATCTACAACACCAGAAGTCAACCACACTGGTGGCATTCCCTAAGATGATGATATTCCGATTCCTATCCTTTTTTGCTTCTGTAAAATGTGAATACACCAATGACATATTCACTTGGCATAACCAAGTGTTTACGAAGATTTTTCAGATCCCATACGTTTCTATCATTTTTCTTCGTGAATAATGTTCAGCCACAGAGACGCGAAGGTCTAAAAATTTATGTCAAACGAAATTATGTCATAATAGTAAAACGCCATGCCATCTACAAACAATGAGACAGTGAAGAATCCGTCGATTGAGAAAGTGCCTTACAAAACTGTGCATAATTTGATTTTACGCCTTTTGTTTCGTTCTTTGTCGGTGTCTCGGTGACAGTGATTATAGTTAGATGCTACAAAATCGGTTTTAAAATATATTTTTCCTTGTACCTTTCCAAAATCTTGAGTGTATCTTAAAATTGTAATATAAGACAATTTAAAAATGTAAAATATCATTAAGTGAAATGATGTTGAGTAAAAAACTTTTAAATGTCATTAATGAAACTCAAAAATCTTAAAATAGTAATAAAATATTCATAATAAATTCATAATGAAATAGGGGTTGTCTCCGGGACAGCACCGGACGAAAAGAGACGACCAGAGTCGGCGAGAAACCTCAAATAAAATAATAGAAAATTATAAAGAACTATTTATATTTCAAGTACGACTTTGTCTCTTATATACTTATCTTAAAATAGGTTTGCCAATTTCAGAATGCTCGTCTCCATCGGTCATCATTTACATATATGTAGTTCAATAGAATAACAGACAAAAGAAGTGTATCAGTTTTCGATGTTTCTACTCTGTAAGCATGAATGTTCGCAATATAAATTTTGTGAAATTCAATGTGGAATGGTTCAAAGTTAGCAAGACCACAATGTTGGATTAGGTAGCGTTTGCCACTGGCAACAGACGCTTACCGTTTTCAAAAAGCAGTGCGGGAGTGGTCAGTCCACCACGCCCGGGTATCATGTGGTAATGAAACTGAAAACATTGACTACACATATATGGAATAGGGGGGAGGGGAAGGGAGACGAAATATTTTTATGACAGGCACTCCGAAAAAATGGGGTCATCTTTCTTAGACCGCAAATTCACAGGTGCACGCCAATGTCTCTTGGAAAAGTGCAACATGGACACCCAAATATTTCCCTAAAGAGAAAAAAATCACTCGCGCATTATGGTCAAGGAAAAAACACCGAAATCGGCCAATATGGCACAGAAGGGAGAGAGAGTCGCCTCCGGATGTCGCGCCTGAACCTCACGCCAGTGACGTCACGAGTTTACTCTCCGTGGATTGGGTGAAAGTGAGTCGGTGGAGATGACGTTCCTGTCGCTGGCCAATAGCAACTGAAAATGGGAGCGCGCACACGTCTAATGATGACCGCCTATATAAACGCCGGGAATGGCAGATGATAGTCATCAGATTCTCATTTTATCTCTCGAGTTGCATCTTCGTGGTCTCTCTCGGCTCCACCAAATACACTCATTCATTCAAAGAGCTCGGATAAAACGCCATATTGAACACCGATTTGAAGGATTTACCATACAAGCATTATCAGGATGTCGGTGAAAATTGTGGTACGTAAATACGGTTGACGAATTCAGGTTCTTTTCTCGGGTCGACGCGAATCAAATCATCCAAGGGCATTCCAAATCAATTCAGATGCAAACACCAACTAATTTGGAAAGATCCTAAAGTTGCAAATTAATTATCTTGATAAACCAGTAATTTCAGTTTAATTAACCATTTCACTCAACATTTCACTCAATGACTTACTTACATTTTTTAAATTCCTCTATTAATATTTAATAAATTCACATTCAATTATAATCGAGTACACATATTGTGGCACTGATAGTTCAATTTGAAATGAGCAAAAATTATATTATTGTTTTCGATCAAGTATCGCTTTAAAATAATCATGTAAAAAATTTAATTTCATATTTTTTTTTTTTTTTATTTAATTCACTGAAGTGACTGGTCACAACAGGAAGAACAATAATTAATTATAATTAAAAGTTACATGAATATTGATGTATGTTTCTGTATTATCAATATTTATTTAATTACGTTAAACATATCTAAAAGGTAACACCGATACTTGCAACAATAAAAATATTTGCAACTTTAAATTACTTCAAAAGGTGACAAATAATATTAAACAAATTATATTGCATCTTTTTATAAAACATAATATTCTAAATCAATATGTAACAGTTCATTCAGCCCGAGAACAATCAAGTAACGTTGCCTACTTGCTGTTACAGAATTGCTTTATTTTTTGTAATGGTATTCGACGCGACCCAACAATAATTACAATAATTATAAATTCCGTGGCGGACTTCGGCTTACCTGATGTTACGGTACGCAACAATAGACTAGGATTTATATTTACGATTTCCTTATGCTCCAAGCTACCGGGCAAAAACCATGATAGACAATATAACTTTTGAGATTTGTACAACAATCCAGTATCCATATGAACGGGACAGTTTCCCGCACAATTTCCAGAGCATTTCCTCGAGAACAATTAGTAATTGCTGCTAAAACTTACTGTGCGTGTTATAACTTTCGACGATTGTATCCTTGAAGGAGATAGTCGATCAAATATGTTTATAACAATGTTATGAATAATTTCTCTATCACAGCAATTACTGTTATTGTGTAGATCAGGATTAAATAAGAAAATTACAGATATAAATATGAAAACGTTTTAGCAAGTGAAAGTGAGAATGCCGCCGTTATCATCAAAAATAATACGTTTGTATTTAAAAGCGCATCAAGCCACTTAGTTCTCTGAACAGGAAGATTGGTTGCATGTGATTTCGAAACCAGAAGTTCAACACACGACACACGTAATGCGTGCGAAACGGTTTGCCTTGGGTTTCGCAAACTGTCTATTAAAAAGTTGTACGTGCTTTTGAGTAAGTGCACGACAGTGCTCGTAGAATTAAGAAAGCCGAAGAAAGAAAAAAATACACACTTCACGGCAAATATTACATGCCGCACTAAAAAGCTGCCAATTGATAACCACACGAATTGGGACCAGCCGAGGATGTTCCAGAACAGTGTTCGAATCGACTGCACGACATGCGTGCTCCAGTGTTGTCACACGCCTTCGGTCGACACAAATTCCTTATTCCATTCTCCGTTACTTTAACGTCAGAGCATTTTTTAATCGCTATAGGCGTATGAAGGATAACGAATAATTTTAGATAATATCGGTTGGTATAATTAGGCAATATTAATCATTCTTAAAACAGTTCCTCCGCAAACAACTTATAGATTTTTTCTATTATTCGGCAGATCGCGCTGTCCATGTTAGTGACGCTGGTTTGTGCCATGCCCCAAGGATACGGAAACCAAGGTGGATATGGACCAGCTCCCTACCAGCCATCGTATGGCCCGGACAACGCCCAGTACTACTATGCCGTCCAGAACTACGATCCATATCTGTACAAAAATGCTAACGTGAGTAATGAGACAATCGCAAGACTGATTGTTTCTGATGATACCCGACAATACAATAGTTTTAAAAAATAGACAAATCTATTTTTCTCTGTGTGCAATGTGCTCCTGGAAGCATAATATTTTTTATTACAATACAAAATTAGAATTTGTTCAGGTAATTGCTTAGGTAATGGCCAAGATACACTGTAATCGAGTGATGATATTCATTATTTTAGCAATAAATATTTTTATAAAAACATTTTTTGTTTTTGTATTCAGCTGAAATTCAATCGGTACCCGGGTGGCGCTGCCTACACACTCAACGAAGAAGGACCCGGTTCGCAAGTCAATGTTAATGTTGAGACATACCGAGCTGGACAAAAGGTAAAGGCGAAATAAATTTGTAATCAAATTTTACAAAAGTAATATAGAGTATTTATTGTGCAGTTTGTGCTGAACAGTGCTGCAGCAACAAGAAATGTATAGAATCGCATGTATTGTTTTACACTGCAATGACTGAAGCAAAAAATAATAATATATGAATGTGATCTTCGTCTTACATTTTAATTGCTTCGAACCTGTTGCATGACAAATCTTTTGAAATTCTTGCTGACCGTGCTAGTTTTGAGAATATATGTATAAATATTTCTTTTTTTTACAGGGATATTAAGAGGACGAAAAACGACTGACCAAATCATAAAAGTGAGTGCGGGTCAACGAAACAAAAGTAAAATATAATTACATTCCTTATCCATTAAAAATATGATAATGGATTTATTATTAATTATCTTATAGAACCTTTCTGACAACGACATAACTGACTTCATTTCATCGCCATCTGTTCATCATTGATCATCAAACTGCTGCATCTGCTGTCATTCAAACACATTCATCGCAAAGGCTAGGAGACAAATCTCTTTTTACGAGCATTTCATCAGGGTGGAAAATCAGTGATTGTTCGAGAGAAACAGTTCATTTTTGTTATTTAAATCTGTTATTTGTATAAAAATGGCTTTACCGCTTCGATAAAAATAAAATACTCTTTTGAGATATTAGTTGGCTATTGCATTAATTAATTACAAAGCACATTTTCATAATGACAATCACTCTTGTTGCTGTTAATCAGCAGTTCTAAAAGATACAAAAAATACAATCCCTGTTTATGCATAATTAATGTCCCATAAATCCGTGAAACACGTCAGTCAGTCGCGTATTAAAATCTTACTTTCAATTATGTTAATAATTAACTATGGCTTTGGCAAAACGGCATGTGATTGTCGAATCGAAATTGACAACCGTTGCTGAAGGTGTGGCCTACAAAGCATAAAATATCTATTTTTAAATCAGATAATTGAATACACCAATCAATGAGAAAATTAAAAATGCAATTGTAATTTTTTGTTAATGTAAATACACTGTACATCAAAATAACAACTGACGCAATTGTGTTCAGAAAGAAATGGTGTCACGAGTTGCACGAGAAACGTCAGATATAAGAAACCTGAGTCGTCACATTCAAGAAGCGACACAGTTACACATCGTCACACATAAGAAGCGACACAAAAAAGAAACGACGATTTTAATAAGCGTCACAGATAAGAAGTGTGATACACAAGACATATCAATATTAAGAAGTGAAGCATCAAAGACGGGAAAGTCCGTGCTGGAGGGGTTTCATTGATTGGTTTGATTTTTGCTGTTTGATGGATTGAGCGCCAGAAGTTCACAAGCAGCAAAACGCCCTCTTTCCCCCAAAAGTTTTCTCGTCGAGTCGTCGGTCAAGCTTCTCATACTTGTCGTTTCTTACTAAGTGACGCTTCTAGTTGGTGACATTTTTTGTGCGTGGCAGCAACCCGAAATAAACTAGATAGGGCAAACACATTGATGATGACTATATTGCCTAGCTGATGCATGAACACTAGGTCGCGCTCAGCACCAAATCTTGATTCGCTGAGAACGCTTAATGGGAGAAATCACATTTAACCCTTCAGCAGAATATTTAGTTCTTTGATCCGATGCAAAACTGCCACGAAACAAATAATTCTCTTGAGCGCCACCAAGGGATACCAGTAACTGTCATCACAGATGGAATTTCCTTGATAGAGCAATTTAGCATTTCCCAAAATATAGTTCTAGTAAAGGTTCAAATTTTTAAATGTAAATCTGCATCATCTTCCTTTTTTTAGTATCTGTATTGTACAGCCTGCATTTAATAATACCATTTGTTTCTAGGATCCAGGTTTGATATACATTTTTTGCCCCTGACATATGTTAGGGGGAAAAATGTTTATTACTGGTTTAACGGAATTGGCCGTTTTATCAAACCTGGATCCTAGAAACAAATGTTATTCTTAAATACAGGCTTTACAATGCCTATATACTACTAAAAAAATGGAGATAATGCAGATTTACTGATTTTAAGGGGTGGACTGTGGTTCGGTGGTCCCGGGTTCGATTCCTGGTGCGGGCTCTCGATTATTCGATCCCGAGGTACTGGTGAAATGTGCCTCTCACATAGTGCCTAAGCACTGAGAGGGGTACAGAATCTTCCTGTTGCATTATACACTTCAATGAATAAAAAACACACACCAGAATAAAATGTTGATTAATAAATTGATTAAAATTAATTTTACTGTAATTATATATAGACATTTTTGTTTATCATTTAATCGTTTAATATGGTGAACGATGTGCAAATACATTTTTAAATATTTTAAATCTCTTTTCCCTCATGTGTTAGATTGGGCAGTGTTACCATGTTCGCCGTCGTTGCTGCGATATGATTTTCTATTAATTTTTAAATCTCTGTTATGTGAGTAAGCAACTTTGTAACACTGTGCAGTTGTAGATTCGTCACGTGCTGTAACGTCATTTTGTGGCGCCTAAACATGAAATTTTTTAATTTATATAATTAAGATGTCCAAACGTTTGGAAATTGAAATAGCAAATCGTACAAATAATCGTTTTTAATAATATCGTTTCGATTAGACTTGTTTTTTAGTAATGCTAATGGTTGGAATTGTAATATGGTGTGCTTTGTTTTCACGTGATATCGACAATGTGGAGAAGCCATATTTTATTTTTCAGACTGATTTGTAAGAATTTTTAAACGGTTAATTTATTGAGAAATATTGAAAATACAGATCGGAAATGTCTTCGCTAGACAACTAATGCGAGGAACTATCTGCCGGTATAATTTCATTAAGTTTCGGTTTGAATTCGGTTTCGGTCATTAAGTTATGTCCCGAACGGACACTTTTAACTTGTACTTTATAATATAAGAAAATGGTCTTTTAGAGAAAAGTAGTCTAATCATCGCAGAAATTCGATATTTTTTGTGAGTCATTTATTTATTTTGCTGATTAACTAATTCAAATTTGAGCTTTTGGACAGCTATTGACATGATTCATTCCCAATTTAAAAAACCGATAGTTCCTAGTCTAACTAGTTTTCCAGTTCGTGGACGACCTATCTCCTGTTTGTTAAATCCTGATGCGCTTGCACAGTCTTGTCGTGGTCGCGTGCGTTCTACTGTGTAGTTATGGATAAGAATAGGACATCAAGTCTCGCACTTTTTGCCCACTACAATCTTCATTGGCAAGAAACAACTTTTACTTTCACACAAGATCATTATGCAGTGCATCGTCAAAGTCTATTATAAAAAATCTAACAAGAACCGCATCAGGAAAAGTAGAAATGTTCGGCGCGGGGTGTGGCCAAGGGTAGCGTCATTGTGCCGCAGCAGCCATTAGAGATGTGGTCCAACTTGATGGAGCCATTGGCGGAATCAGAATCACATGATCCACCATTAATATCATAAAGCTAATGATGTGAACAACCTAGTGGACCAGACACGAAACTTGAAAAAAAGCATATTTCATAGTTTATTATTTTACCGAAAGAAAAAGAAAACAAAGCAAGTTTTGAGAGCAGACTTCTAGCGGGTAAATGGATTGCAGAGCCACGAGGTATTTATTTATTGGACTTGGGAATGCGGAAAACCTTTACAAGTTTTGGACTTCAAGTTGGTCTACAATTAATAATCCAAACAACTGATATGCTAGATTATTTTGAAGTATAAATGAACATTACTGGATAAAAACTTGGTCACGCGAGCTAATCTTTTGAATTTAAATGGATCCAAATGCTGCAGATGCATGTACTACAGTCGATAACAATTTTTATTTGATCGAATTAGGTAATGTTTAGGAATAAGTATAATAACTTGGCAGATACAAGAGGTATTTTAATAAAATATTTATCCAATTTCGTACCCATTTTTAATACTTTCTCAGAGCCGGATATTTTACCAATTAATCTAACGACTGACTGCGACGAGAATCGAACTCTGGACCATCGCGCTACAAAGTCGGCTAGTAACTGAGCTCACAAAATATTGGGATGATAAAATATTATTATTTTACCACGGCAAAATCATTATACTGTAAGTTTTTAAAAATGATTGATTTCTGCAAGCTACGTAAACTTTTTTAAATTTTCATTTCATTCTTTTTATTTTAATTCAAATTTGTTTCAAGCCACACGAACATAAAATCTTTTAGTCTTGTCATTTTTTTGCAAGCAACGTCAATTTGCTGATCATTTTTGTCAGGTTACATTTTGAAAGTGTCTAAAAATTGAATTTTGCCTGTGTATTGATTCACATAATCCATCATTACAGGTATGCGACAATAATAACGATGCCAGGAGCGAAATTGCAAGACAAAAAAACGTTACGAAGTTTTATCCGTATTACGGATACACAATGTACTTCATTTACCAGCTACATCGATTTTAATTATAGAATAGGCGGGACAAAAGGAGGTCGTTATTGCGAATGTGGTCTGCTGGAACTCTTCGGGCTACTCGAAAGTCTTCCACGTAAAAAACTTTATGACGCCCCGCTACAAGTCTTCCTCAAGAAATTGCCTAGTCGACAGCGACACTAGTGACAGCTACCCTCGACAACTTGAATTGGAAATATCCAATACAATGGGACTATTTTAAATGACTGATATATAAAGTACTTTCAATTTCGGAAAAGCTAGTCAAGCAAGAATGCAAACAAATTGTGTCTGAATGGTTGAAGACGTCCATCAAATGCACTTGGAAATTGATATAGCACAAGAACAAAATGACTTTTAAATTTTAAGGGAATTAATATCGTATAATAACAAAAATATTTATTGTAATTATTTACCACCGGTTATGGTGAATGGGATAGGTAACAATGTCATTGGGCATACTGTTATTTTCGGATGCAACCTAATCTTTTAAACATTAATGAGAAAGATTTGTTATGACGTCTGTATGATATTAATTGGAAATGGTGAATTCGGGGCATCACCAAATGAAGAAGACGAACCCATTATATAACTAATTAAATAATAGTAAAATATTATTATAAATGCGAGTTCGGCAATTCGGTGATGTCCCGATTTCACCATTTCCGATTAACTTTTAAGCATTATTTATCAACGAAATGCCTTAATCAGCAGATCCTGATGGGATATCGTTACTTAAAGGCTGCATGATTTTTCTTCTCATTCACAGGCCAAATATGTAACAATAGTTAACTAGAAGACGAGCTTTTCTAAACTGCTGTTTCTCGACTTCAAATCTCGTTATGGTTTCCCTACAGCCAAAGTTGTTTTGGCACAGAAACCGGAACAAATGAGTAGACCAAGACGCGCTCGTATAAAAGGAAAGACGGCAAGAAGAAAGCCATCATTTCATACCTGAGGACTACCAGAGATACTTTCATCTTATTCAATCGCCGTCCTGGACTATATCGCATCGCGTCTGTAGTTGGATATACTGTTGGCAAGAAAGTTAGTGCGTTGGAGCAAGACGTTTTATTGGCTAGACATGAGGTCGTTCAAAGTGTTGGTAAGTTTTCATATCTGTTAGTAGTGACAAATTCATTTGTTTACGGATAATCTAAAATACCTGTAATATCTGTCATCCACACGCAGATTTAAAATGTCCTACTTAAAGAACTGCTAATATAAACAATCTCAAACGTCAACCTCAAACTAGAAATACGTGAACGCCAGTTAGACACTAGTTTTGCATATAATTTGAAATTGTGTTCGAAATGCAATGTAAAGAACAAATGGTATAAACGATTCTGGTTTCATCAACTCATAAAAATGTTAATACATGCAAATAATAATTAATATTTTAGTGTCAATATTATGGAATATATATTTCAGAAGCAGTAAAATGCCGAGGCAACCGTTTGTCCGAAATATGTCGTGAAGTGTCAATATTTATATAATTTGATTACATTAAGAACAGCAATATTAATGTTGATCAAATGCACTAATTTCAATGATGAAAAAATGATCTTGAACAAATGAGCTCGAACAAAAGATTTTAACATATTTATCTCTAATCAAAAGTAATTAGATTAGGATGTCTTGAATTTATATACTTGAGTATAATATATAACAGGTTGTGCCCGGGACAGCGCTGTTCGTCTTTTTTCGTCCGGCGCTGTTCTGGGCACTACTTGATATTTATTATTAAATATATTTAAATTTAATGTTAAGAAAATGTCAACGTTAGATACACGACAAATGTAGTTTCAAAGTAAATAGAACGACGTACTTTAAGTACTGTATAACAAGTAGGTCGTTTGTACGGCGCTGTCAACAGATACAATTCAGCATCAAATAACTTGATCATTTCATTTGATTTTTACATTTATTATATTTTCACGCATATTCATTCCATAATTCAATAAATCATCTTAATGTTTGTCTCTACAATTTTTTCATTCAATTACCAGATTTTTGCTGCACTACTCGTGCTGGTGCTGGCAGGTAAGAAGAAGGGTCGCGTAGAGAAACACAGAGACAGTCACCAGAAAGGCGATGAGAAGGGCAGCGAAAGCAGCAACTACAATGTCGCTCACGGAAACAGTAACTACGGACCTCCGCCATCCAACTATGGACCTGCGCCATCCAACTATGGACCAGCGCCATCCAACTACGCACCCATTCCGATTCGGGTGATCAACTACGGACCCGACAACGCCAAATACAGATACAGTGCACCTTTTTATGACCATTACGTCAAACAGCACGCCAATGTAAGTACCGAAATTCACAATGAAAAGATTATTTGAGTAAAAATACTCCTAAACATCACTCTTTGATAAAAAATACTGTTTTATGCTAAGCTTAAAAATTTATTTAAAAACTGCAGAAGAGAAATTATCATTTGCAAGTTCAAACTATTTTTTTTGTTTATTACCCAATCAACTGTAGTCAACCGCACTACAGGCGTTACACACCATCATGGTGCTTGGTACTATGCTAGGAGGACGACCCCGGGATCGAAATTTTCGAGAGTCCGCGCCGGGAATCGAACCCGGGACCGCCGAACCATAGTCAGTCACTAAACCAACTGGGCTACGAAAAACAAATTAAAGGCGTCCTAGACTAACTATTGAAAATACAACAAAGTTATATAGAATAATGTAGAAATTTGAATATCGGTTCTAATATATAACATAATTTCGCAGAATTATTTTTTTTAAAAGGAATGGCTTTTAAAGAAAATCCGTTCGAGAATTAATATAAATATCTTGTCACACCTATTTTGTTCAGTGTATAAATGCACCTGCTCAAGCACGCTTGGATTAAGTATGCTTGCCACATATACAATATGATTTGGTCATTTTCTTTGATAAAACACAAACACAAACACTGAACAAAATCGGCCAGACAAGATATTATATATTACGGATGCACTAAGACAGGATCCAGGAAGTCCACCAACAAAAAACATTGGTGACATCACAATTTTATGGTCATTGGTCGTTCAATTTTCTAAGCGTCTGAGTACTTTGGGACTTCTCAATGCACTGAAAGCGCTACTATATTATGTTAGATGATAATTAAACGTTCCATGCAGGCGCCAATACATTTATATTCCTTATGCAAGAAAAACGAAAAACTGGATACTGATGAGCCACTTCCTCGTAAGCTACAAAATTCAATCAGCCGTTCATTTCTTAACGCTAATTCCTGATGCATATATTGGACAACGGGATATGTGTGTTATTTTTCTCATTTGGATATGATGACAGCTGGTTTTATTTTTTCATCTGATTGCCAGTTATTATTAAGCGCATGTCACAAGGAAAGGCAAAGTATTATTTTTTATTGCAATGTTTAAGCACGCCCATCAAGCAATGTATATACTAATCATTCAGTTTAAAAATGGGGTGTAATAGTTGTGTTATTTGAAACCGTTTCAGGTTCAGTTCAATCGTTTTCCCGGAGGTGTTGATTACAACCACAACGTTAACGGTTACGGAGCTGACGTCAAGGTGTCCTTCCAATCATTCCCTAGTCAAAATGCCGGATATTCTCATAAAGGTAATAATCTCAATTATGAAGAGAGGAGCCAATGGTAGTAAATACTAAATAAAACAAATTGCAGGAAGACAATTATTATCTCGGCAACAAAGATGATTTAAACAGGATGTTTAATCACGCTTCCAATGATTTACGATTAATTATTTACAGATCATAATTAATACATAAAAAGTTTGTGAAAACACGTGACGTTAGACGTCGAATTTATACGTGTGTACATATATATATTCGAACACGATGCAGTCACCACTGTGAACTACGCCACCAAGTCTTTCGAGCTGTTTTCACAAACTTTTTATGTATTAATTATGATCTGTAAATAATTAATCGTAAATCATTGAAAGCGTGACTAAACATTCTGTTTAAATCATCTTTGTTGCCGAGATAATAATTGTCGTCCTGTATAAAGGTAGTAATGTTGTACCTGTATTGACTTCAGCTAGTTTCGATATTTCGGAAAAGGTGCACAAGAGTGCACCACTGCATGCATTCACATGTCTGACTCAAAACAGATCCAATAAAGCTATTCTTTCATTTTACGAGTATATTTGTTAGTCAAATTGTTGCCGAATTCAATATTATACTATGGCAAAAAAGCGATTTTCTCTTTTTATATATCAACTAGAGAGTCAGCTAGTAGGAAACAGTATCGTAATGTAAAGAATATTGTACAACAAATGCAGGTTTAATACAGAGTACATATAATTAGAAGCGGAACACGAATTTGTTTCAATGACTGATTAAATGCGAATAATTTCGATAATTTTTATTTCATCAAGTGTAGGTTATGATTGATTAAAGCTGCCATCAATTTTCTCATTACAGGTTAAGCCGAATCAAGATGTCGATGTCGATTTGTTACAATGTGCCACAATAGAGAAAGTTGCAAATTTCACCACAAGCAATCCAACTTCACGAAAAATTGCTATGTCATTAGAAGGTCATTAAAAGGTCATTAGAAGGTTATTAGCGTGCGTAAACATGAAGGTGCAACTGTACATGTATAATTTCGGTGATTACGGATATTTCCGGTTCAATGTATGCCCAATTTAGGTAAATTTATCGAAACATGAACCATGTATGTAATCTGTTTGGCACACAATTAGCGTGCAATGAATGGAAGCATCACTTTTTGAACCATCTAAATCATTTTCAAAATCTTCATCACCTCAACTAAACTAAAAACAAATTGGTAATTAATATGTTTGGTAAAAGTACGCTTGGAAATCGTGTTAAACTTAAAATACGTGAGAAAGTTTACAAAAATTGGACTTGCATGGCTAGTAAGAGTAAGAGCAAAAACTTACACACGTAAAATCGTTAAAATTAATCTGTAATAACGCCAAGAAATAAGTTTAGTTATCTTCTCGTATTCATTCGATGACATTTTATTTATTCTCATCCAATCATCAACCATTGAAAGACATATAAAATGTGACGTGACATTACGAAAGTTATCAATAAAGAGCATTTTGCCAAGTTATCGTCTCCCTAGGTTTTTTCAAACGGTTAGCAACAAAAGTGGTTCATTAGTTTTAATGTCACTTAAACATGTGCCACTTGTGATAAATGAATAATAAAGTTATTTATTAAACTAAAAGTCTATCAAACGAATAATTCGTGATAACTTACTATATTTCTTAATCAAAAATGTGGATCAGTAGAATCATATCAAAGTTTAAATCAGGGGTTGTTAATATTCACCCTGCAAAATCGTGATTGCCGTTCTGCCTTTTATCGATTTTATTTTTCGACAGCATTTATCGATTAAAATTAAAACTTTAGATAATGAGACTCACGTTTGTTGAAACTCTAAACATTCACATCAAATTTATTTTTCTATCAAGCCTTCAGGCAACCTTACAAGCTCAGATTTGAATCAAGGAGCGATGCAGCCGACTAAATGTATTATGTTTATGTTTTTGATAGGTCTGTCGAACTTCAAATGAAATCAATTGAAAAAGTTGGCATTCGATTCATATCAAAATATTAAAACTGATTGTCAGGGCTATATCAGTCAATGGGTCTATCACCTTCAACCGAGTAGCATAACTAATTTAATTAAATCAATTTCCACATGTGCAATGATCAGTAATTTGAACTTTAATGTGACTTCTCGGAAATGTCAATTAATATAAATCTACCCAGGTAGGATGGTCAGTCTGGGGGAATGGTTCTAAATTACAAGGCAATACTCCGCGGCTGATGGTCCGATAAGCACAGGACAATATAATTCTAGAACGGAAAGCGAATAACTCTTCAAGAGTGATGCTGATTTTATTTTCCGCGAGAGGAGCTGCTGCCAAATTCCAAATCACTCTCCGAGACACCCCGCGGTGCTTCACCTAGTTTAGGGAGACCCCGCTGAAGTCTGTCTTGGAAACGCCCTAGCCACTATCTATTTGCGAAAGTGTTCTCAAAAAAACCGTTAGCACGAAAATTGCGCTGTCCGCCGCTGTCTGCTCGCACCGATGAAACCAGTTCTATTCAAAAGCCGGGACCGCGCCGCCATTCAATAAATTGCTGATCGATTTTAAAATTGATTCATGTGCACGACTGCACTATGTATTTGTCTTATATCCTCGCCGCTATTTATCTCCATTCAGCCTATTGTTTGTTTACAAATCTGTGGCCCCCATATAGCCGCCAGTTATCTATGCCTTATTAATAGTCGAGCACCTTTTGCGCAACACTCGTTCATTACACAAAAATTATGCAAAAACGCTCGTCACGAACCTCTTTAGTTCAACCAATGCAGCCAATAGGAAGAAACAATGCAACATATTCTTAGATTTTACAAAGTGTCCCAAACTGTGGACGTTGATCTCTAAATTCAAAATGGCTGATCAAAAATAAAAAATTAAGCGAACGATCGACACATTTACGTAAGCCGGGCTTGATTTGTGGTCTAGTCAAGACGAGAACAGAAAAAAACTAAATTCACGTACACACTTAAAAAAATGTTTCATTTTTAAGACATTTATTGTCTTTTGAGATGTGGAAAAATTAAGAGAAATAAAAT